>QRFJ01000416.1:430387-542596 GCA_006176705.1 Cocos nucifera
AAACAGGGCAATTTCCATCATTGACCTAAGCCTCTAAATTAAAAAATTTCAATTAGGGGACATTCAGCCCTAGAAACTTTTCAAGCTCAATTAGGATAAGAAACTTCTGAGAGGTTGACCCGGAGTTAGAATTAGTCAACTTAAAACCGGTGTCTAAAGGAAAAGTGATCAAAGAAAAAGTTTTTCACATTTCGAAGGAAAGTGGTTTATAAATTGTTTCATAGCTTACTTTGGCCAAGCATTTAATTAAGTGGTTCTAAGAGAGTTAATTGGAGGGACTCCCACCGATTTTTATACTAATTTGGGGCTAGTTGGAGATTTGGTTGATTCTCTAACTTAAAGAGGTCTTTGAAGATGGGGACTTGGCAATTAGAAGCTATCTAATTTTAGGGACAACCCTTAGTCAGGATTATTTGGGTCTTTAAAAACTTGTTTGCTTAATTTTATTTTCATTTAAAACATTAAATAATTTTTAATTTCTTTCTCTTATTGTGTCTTACAATTTCAGACTTCTTTGGAATCTTTCCTTAAGAAACTTTTTCTTTCTCTTTCTCTTTTCTTCTCTCTAAAAATATCATATATATAAAATTATAAAAATTATTAATTGAATAAAAAAAACTAAATTTTAAAATTATGGGTGCACTAGGTTTTTCAGGCATGGTAGGGAAAAAGATCGCTGATTACCTGGATTTTCTTATGTTAAAACCAAATTCAATGAAGAAAAACGACTTGTTATATAAACCTTGAAATCAAAAAAAAATAAACAAAAATTAAATGGGAGAAACCACCCTAGGCAAAAAATGGGAAAAAAATTCCTTTATTTCCCCTTATTTAAAAAACCCAATTCGGGGACTTTTGTAATCCAATTTTTTAAAAAATTTGCTTTGCTGAGCATATGGAAATCCAAAAAGTTCGGAACCCCATTAATCAGATGCTCCTTATTCTTTTCTATTAGGAACCCCACCAATGAAAGATTCCTTTCTTAACCAAAAAAATATTTGGATGAATTCTAAAGAAAAAATTTTCCTTCTACGGTAAAAAAATCTAAAAAAATTTTTCTGATTGGACGCCCTTAGGTTTGACCTTTTGTTCCCTTTTCTTCAATTAAAAAGATAAAAAAAAAAGGCCGAAGTTATTGGCCTTGGCAACAAGAATGAAAAAAACAATTCAAAACCAGGATAAGAATGCAACATGGGAAATTTTCTTAAAGGAAAATTTATTCCCATTAGGTTGAACAATTACATTGAGCGAGCTATCATTGAATTTGCTCAGTTCTTAGAGAGAAACCCAAAAATTCATTGGGAAATTCTGAGAAAAGGGGACTTAAGGGGAACTTCTTAAAAAATTGCCCCACCACCATGGGCTTATCAAAGTTGGGCAAAAAATTGTCCAAGAACTTTTTATTGGAAGATTTAGGAGGAGAAAAAACCATACGACAAAAAGGATTTAGATGCATTTCGTGAAGGTGCATTTATGAGGGCAAAAAAGTGAGGGATGGAGGGGGCTTTTATAACTTTGTTTGAAAAAACCCTAAGGTAAAAAAATTTGAATTTAACATTGCTTCCATTTTAATTCTCTTATTTGAAAAGAATCAATTCCTTCAACAAAAATTGGGCAGGGAAAATTTATGAGATCAAAACTCAGAACCTTTAACTTTTAAGGCAAAACTTGAAATAATAGCAATAAAAAATTAGATAAAAGTCAACTTCTTGTTCCCAAAAAATTAGGGGCACCAATGGTTTCTAAAGTCCGTAGAACCACTTCTTGTACAATACAAACATTCCACCTTTCCAATTTATTAAGGGGAAAAGATGTTTCTATTATGCTAAGGGGGCCCAAAACCGGGAATGTCCAAATAAGAGCTTGCCACAGTTTCCACCCGCTTGCATTAAGAGCAAGTTCAAGGCTCTTTCAAAGGATTACCCGAACGATTTCAATTGAACCCCATTTTCCAAACCCATATATTAAAAACCCAGGCTTTAGAGGGGAAAAACCATTTTTCCTTTTATTTTTTTTAGGAAAAAAACCATAACAGACCTCAGGGCTCAGGGATCCCAAATTTCCCAACAAAGTGCAGAAATTATAGGAAATAGATTCTAATTACCCAAACTTATGCCTAATAATAGAGGATTCAGTTAGTTTTCAATCTTTTCTTAAGCTATTCATATTTATTATTTTCAAGCCCTCATATTACCCAAACCTTCCTCCAATGGGGGGACTTTAATCTAGCCGCGAAACGATTTAACTAGTTGTAATAAATTAAAATTCCATCTTAAACAAACATTCCATTCACTAGGCTTTAGAAGCTTCACAATAGGAATAAATTAGCTGGGGAGTTAGTTTATGGAGGAAAAAGGGAAAAAGAAAAAAACCAAGTCCAGTTTTTTCAAAAGCAAAACCAATTGAATCCTAAAAAAAATAAAAAAACCCATCCCAAATTTCCACAAACCATTTTGGATTCCAAATCATCCAAACCCGGCATTTCACCTAAAGAAATTCCTCAATTTTAGAGAAATGCCCAAAACCAATTTTCAGACTACAAGTGGTGTAGGGATTTCTTAAGGGGAAAACCACTAGGACTTAAGGGTGGTAAAGGGCGTTAGTTATTGATTGGCCTTTAGTCAAGAAAAAAAAAATTTAGAAGAAAAAGATTAGTACTGAAAAGGCTTAACCACATTAAAGGGACCTTGGGGGAGTTTCCTAGAACTGTTTACTTAATGGCAAAAGGTTCTAATTGGAGAATTTGATTTAAAAATAAAAGGAAGGAAATTTAAGATGATTTATCTGAAGATATATAAATCCAAAGGCCCCCATTTTCTTTAAGTTTTAAGAAGTTAGTTTTTTCCGTAAAGGAAAGAAAAACATGTAACGAAGTTAAGGGGGGAAAACATTTTTTAAAAACAATTGCGATTAATTTATCTTCCTGTTGGATAACCAATTTAGCAAATACTAAGGGCTTACCGCCAAATTTTTAAAGAACTTTGTACTTTCAAAAGTTTATGAGCTACGAAAATACTAAAATTTATTAATTGGGTCTGGAGAATGTAAAGGTGGCTGTTTTCCTGTTAGACCCCATTGCCCTAGGAAAAATTGAAAAGACCCTTGGTGCTTCCATTAATTTCATGTTGTATAGGAGTGCGGCCGCCCGGCCCATAAAACCTTAATCGGCTTGGTTAAGACTTTGCTAGTGTTTGACCTACTTTCCAAACCCTCGGTTATTTAAAAAAAAAAAATTGGGATAAGAAAAAAGGAACTAAAAAAACCCAAACATCGGATTTATTGCAACTAGTTGATAGATCTAAATAAAAAATACCATTTGTTAGTTTAATTAAGGGTAATTTTGGTTAGAGGGTAGAATAAAAAATTATTATTTTCCAAATAAGGATTCCTTCATATTTGAATGGGAAACCCATCCCAAGAGCTTTGAAACAAAAATCCCCAATAATTCCTTAGATCGTCCATTCCTAGCTATTGCCAAAATGCCAAATATCCAATTGTAACGATAGGAGCCATGGGGACATTTCTTTGGAGATTCAAAAGGTAAGGAATAAAATATTTTTATATGTCTCTAAGGCACACCTCAAAGAGAGGAAGGGACACATGCTTGTAATTGTATCGGATAGATGATATAGTTTGAAAATTCTGATTTCCTTCCTTAGATTTACTCAAGAACGCTTCTTTTGAATAAAACTTATCAAAAAAAATCTCAGACCAAGAGGTGATGCTCTGTTCATTCACCTCACCCATCACATAACATTATTTGGTCAATGAAAATTGAGCCCTACTTAAAGAAAAAAAAAAATGAACCATTACGTCCTTTAATTCAAGCCCCACCACAACTTGAACTAAAATCTTTGCCTGAAATACTTAGTATTTCTAGGATCAGAGGAAAATCCTACCAGTGATATTGGCTTCTGACCTAAACTTTTAAAAATAGGGAAGACCAAGTAGTAGATATTTTGAAAACATACAAGGAATCCATAGGTTGGCCGTTGCCGATTTAAAGGCATTAGTCCATACAATATGTATGATCACACTTATACTAAAAGATAATGCCAAATCAACTCGAGGAAATGCAAAGATGGCTCAAACCCTAATATGCAAAGAAAGTACTCCAAGAAAGAGGTAATAAATGGTTAGATGCGGGTATTATTTATCCTATTTCTTAATAGCCATTGGGTAAGTCTACAAAAAAGTTGTTCCAAAAAATTTGGACTCACGGTTGTCGCGCACTGACATAGAGATCTAGTACTACATGATTTTCTACTGGTGGCGTGTCTGTATAACTAAGAAAAACTCAATACAAGCTATCCAAAATGATCATTTTTTCGTTATCTTTATTGACCAAATCCTGGAAAGACTAGCTCGCCAATAATACTTTTATTTTAGGATGGATACTCAGGATATAATCAGATAGCAATCTTACCCAGAAAGATTAGAAAAAGACTCACCTTCATATTGTCCTATGAATTTTTGCTTCTGTAGAATTTTTGGATTTGGTAATTACACCTGTGACTTTAAAGATGCATGATGTTCAATATTTTTGGACCATGATAGAAGACTTTTTAAAATATTCATGGATAATTTTTCAGTCTTGTGAGAATCTTTGAAAAGTTGCCTCAAACAATTTGAAGAAAATTTTTGCAATAATGTATTAGGGCAAATTTATTTTTAAGCTGGAAAAAGAGCCACTTCATGGTTTAAGAAGGGATTGTGTTAGGGACATATAATATCTAGGAGGGGATAGAGGTTGATAAAGCAAAAGTTGACTTAATTTCTAAGTTACCTCTACCTACTTCTATCAAACAATTCGATCTTTCTTGGCCATGTAGGATTCTATCATCGCTTCATCAAAAGACTTTTCTAAGAATATTTGTCATCCATTGTATAATCTATGGCTAAAGATGTTCCTTTTAACTTTGATGAAGAATATTTAAAGCATGAATTCTTGAGATAAGCTATGACCAAAGCCCGGATCATTTCAAACCTCAAACTGGTCACGACCTTTTGAAATCAATGTGTGATGCTTCAAACTTTGCATAGGAGCGTTCCCAGACCAAAGGATAAATAAATGTCCCATAGTGATCTATTATTGCTAGTAAGAACTCTGAATGAAGCACAAATGAATTATACTACAACTACAAAAAATTACTAGCTGTAGTGTTTGCCCTAGAAAAGTTTCGATCTATATTTAGGATAAAAAATTATGGTATATTCAGACATTCAACTTTGAGATACCTGCTCTCAAAGAAAGATACTAAACCATGACTGATTAGATGGACCTTATTGCTTACAAGAATTTAATATAAAAATTTGAGATAAGAAGAGGATCCAAAAATGTTGTTAGCAGACCATCTATTTAGAATCCTAATTAAAGATACTGAACCTGCATTAATCGAAGAATCTTTTTTAGATGAGCAACTATTGGCAGTTTAACATGTAAAGGCTCCTTGGTTTGCAGATATTCTAAATTACTTAGTTGTAGGACAAATCCTAATGGCTAGTCTAAGAAATGAAAAAGATCATTTTTTTGCTCAAATTAAATACTATTTTTAGGAAGATCCTAAACTTTTTAAGAATTTTTACTGATCAGATCATTCATAGGTGTTGCTGAGTCTGAACAGCTGAGTATCCTTACAATTCTGTCATACTCTTGCTTGCAGAGGATATTTTTCTAGAAGAAAAACTATGGCTAAAGTATTACAAAGCAGATTTTAACTTTGCCTACATGTTTAAGGATGCTTATATTTTTAGTCAAGAATGTCTTAAGTGTCAAGTCTTAGAAAATATTTTAAAAGAAAGATATGATGCTTTGAACCCATCTTGAAAGTTAAAATTTTTGATAAAAAGTGGGGAATTGTTTTTAAGGATCTTTTATACCCTCTAATGATTTTGAAATATATTTTGGTGGTCATTGATTATGTTTTAAATGGATTGAAGTAATGGCAACATGAACTAATGATCATAAAGTAGTCTTAAAATTTATTCAAAAGATATTCTTTCTAGGTTTGAAATTTCCATATGCTATTATTAGCGACGAAGGTACCCACTTATTTAAAAACTACCATTCCAAACGTTGTTACGAAAATATGGGATGTCACATAAGATGCTACACCATACCATCCCTAAATAAGTGCCAAGTAGAAGTATCCAATAAAAAGATCAAGAATATCTTACAAAAGACTATTAGGCCAGATCGAAAAGATTGGTTAGATCATTAGATGATGCATTATGAGCCTATAGGACTGCTTATAAAACCCCTATGAATATGTCTCCCTATAGATTGATCTATGAAAAAGCATGTCACCTTCCGATAGAACTTGAAATATAAAGCATATTGTGCAAATAAAGTAATTAAATTTTAAATCTAAAATCAAGTTGGTTTAACTGGATGTTTACAAGTTGAGCAATTTAGATGAATTAAAATAAGAAGCTTATGAAAACTCAAAAATCTACAAAGAGAAATGAAAGTTTTTCATGATAAACATATTTTCAAAGAAAAACCTTTGAGCCAAATGAATAAGTCTGGTTATTTAACTCAAGGCTCTGATTATTTTCTGAAAAGTTAAATCTAGATGGATGGACCTATTATAGTCAATCAAATATTCCCATAATGGGATAATTAAACTCTATAAATCTTAGATCTAAGAATTTCTTTTAAGTAAATGGTCAAAAAGCTAAAACCATATATAGAAGAGATATCATTAAACCAAATCATTGACCAACAATATTAATAGACCTACAATAAATTAAGCTGTGAAGATGATAAACTTAGTACTTGTTGGAAGGCAACCAACACTTCTTGCATCTAATTTATTTTTTTAATTTATTTTTTTTTAGAATAAGTGGCTAGGCTGGAGGAGAAATCAAAGCTTTATGATCCATGATGGACAAATAATAAAAATTTTTATTGCACCCTTTTATTTTTCTTCTTCATTGAGGATAATATTGATTAAGTTGAAGATAGAAAAAATTAAAATTAAATATATATAATAAAAAAAATTAATTAAAATCTTTAATATGTATAAAATCTTAAAAAACTTAATTAAATATATTTTAAAAATTTAAAAAATTTTAAATTTTTTTTGAATAAACCATGTTTTGAAAAGAAAATCTTGAGCAAAATAGTTTAGAAAAAGTAATAAAGTTAGAAAGTATTTGCTAATGACTATAGTGAGTCAAGAAGTAGATTAGTTGGTCGACTTTTAGCAGCCTGCTTAGATCATTAAAGGCTATCAGCATTTCAAATACACATGCACATGCCCATAGTAGCAATAAGGAATTGCTAAACTATTTGCAGGAGTGGAAATTGTAGCGGTCAGAAATTACAACCTTCCAAATAGAAACTTGCCAATCCATGGGTATACCATAAAGTTATAAAAGTTGTACCTATAAACCAACCTCCTAAAGTAAAATAAGCATAAGAAAAGAGCAATAGGCCAAACTAGCCTACAAAAATGAAACAGTCCTCTTATAACCAATCATCCATAATATCAAATAAATCATTTCTTCTTTGGTAATAGCAAGGTAAAGTAAGTGTTGATTATAAGATCAATTGAGAATTCAATTACATTAAAAATTGATAATACTTATATATCCTAATTAAAAAAACTTGAATTTAAGAAAAAACTACCTGCCTAACATAAAAATATAAAAGATAGAGTATATTGTGGATTGTCCTAAATTTAGTAACTGGATCTTGCACCGAAGTCAAGTATAGAGGTTCACGTCAAATGATGGAGAAAGGCCAGGATGCTCAGCACATTTAAAAAAAAAAGAAAGAAAGAGAAAAAGGCAGTATGAAAGCTACCTCAATTCATGCACTTACTTTGGAGGTGTATAGGTAATCAACCAAAATAGGTGATAATAGAAGATACATTTATCCTTTAAATTAACATCCAAATATAAAGTTAGATTTACAAACCAAGTGCCATAGATCTTTAGATGAATTCTAAAGAAGTTTCTGATTATACTGACCATAAAATTTATTTCTGAAACTCAATACTTAGATAACTCTGTCTAAACTTTTGAACTTTAATCCTAAAGCTACTTTTATGAGAAGAGGATCTTAATGAAATGTGGTGATTAATCAAAAACTAGCATTATATTGCTAAGGAACTAGTAATGAGTAAGTTAGGGGGTTAATAAGTAATCACAAATTTGCTAATAAAAGATCAATTTATTAATTGCTTTCGCTTATCCGATGCACTCACATCCAACTACTTAAATTGGGATGGGACCAATCATGTTGATTGCCTATCCGACCCAGCTCTAACAACTGGTTTGGTTTTTGAATCACAGACTTTTTCCTCAGATGAACGAGCAAAAAAATCTCATCACCCACTGTAAAACCTACGAGATGCGATGAGGATAGTCGATCCTGCGCTTGGACATAACTGTGCCATGTTCTGCTTTATCAAAGCTTTTCTGGCCTTATTGTTTTCAAATATCGAGATCCATTGAGATGCCTATTGTCTTTGCACTTCCATCATGCGTCTTGTGTGCTTTGCATTCTCATCTGTCATCACGACTTCACTTATTTATGACAACATTAATTTCATTCAAAATCGTATTTCATACTGACCAACATTGGAAAAGGAAGAACCCCCAGATGGGGCTCTGGTGCCAATTCGAAGACTGACATCTTACAACATTGCTTCAAAGAAAGGCCAACCGAGGGCTGGCCCAAAATAGGAAAAGTCCCACAACATGAAAAACTCTTATTAATATTTTAAAAATAATAAAAAATAAATAATAAAATAATAATAATATAAAAATAAAAATTAATAATAATAATAAATAAATAATAATAAAAATAAATTAAAATAATAATAATAAAATAATAAAAATAAAAATAATGTTAAAAAAATAAAAAATAATAAAAATAAAAAATAATAAGTTCATTAATAAAAGAAACTTATTTTTTTTGATTATAATAAAATAAATTTAAAGTAAATCGAAGTTAAAATGGATCCAATATGAATTTTTAAAGAAATAAAAGAAAGAATAATAAGAAAACAAAAAAATGAATCGGCTCAGCCGGCACACTCAGCCCAGCTACAGAAGCTGGCGCGTCCTAGCCAGTCGGTGCGCCAACCAGCCGGCCCAGTAGAGATGGCAGCCCACTAAGCCCATGAGCCCACACGCAGCACCAGCCTGCCAGCCCAATTCCACTCTAGCGCTGACGTCACCATGACATCAGCAGACTACACGGTCTATAATAGACTGTGCGCCAGCTCAGCACCAGACAGCAAATTAGAAGACACCACATGGTGGACCAAGACTGCTAAAAGGTCTATAGAAAATTCATCATGGCATATAGGGGCAAAATGATAATTTCACATAGCAAAGCGTGCATTGATTGGTTGTGGCTTATGGTGCACTCGGACCAGGTGGCCCACATGAGCAGTAATTGCATGATCATGTGGCTTAGGTTATTTGCAGTCCAGATCCAATGGTCAAGATGATTTTCAGTTTTGATTTGGTTTTCAGCTTCTCCCAGATCATGATTGAATGGCTCTGAGCGCTCCAGATCGCCATCGGATGACTGCACTTGCTCTCGATTTTGATCAGATGGATGGGATAATTTTTGACTCTAATTCAATCCCTAATTTCACCCGAATCACCATTGGATGGTTGCGCACGATCTTGAAGCTGATCCAATGGTCCATAAAGCTCCCGATGGTAATTAAACCTCCCAATGGCGATCAACGGCCAGATCTCCTCCTGATTAACGTGATCGGATGGCTAGAATTTAATCCGATTTGATATGGGCCATTACACATTCAATTTTGGCATTTTTTGGACCGTTGGATTCTTATTAAACGGCCAGACTTTACTAGATTCATCCAGAAGCTGTTTTAATCTAAATTTTACTCAAATTTTTTTATATTTTGACGATTAAAATGGCCTTTAGTCCCACATTGCCTGTAGCAAAATCTTCTAGCCCTCCAATACCTATTTAAAGGATCCCATGCCTCCAAAAATCAATAGATCTAATCCAAGAGAAGCTACGGTAAAGGATGGGAGTCAGGCTTTGGCTGAAGGTTACTTCGAGACAGACGGTGCTAAGAAGAAGAGTTAGACTTCTATGCCATCTCTACGCCATTGCTGATCTAAAGATTAAGAGTTTTTTTATTTTTTTTTTAATTACTGTATTTGAATTCTAAATTTTAATTTTAATATAAAATTTAGTTTACTGCTCTTTTAATTTCTGTTCTTTAATTTTTGATTTTTAATTCTGCTTTATTTTAATTGCTCTTTAATTTCTTACAAGTAGATGCTAAAATCTAAATAGTAGATCTTAGTATCAAAGTTTAATTTTTTTATATTATTTAATTTTTATAATTTTATTCTCTGACTTAAATTTTAATTTTAAATACTTTTCCTTTTCTTTTCATAAAAAATATCAAAAATTTTAAAATAAAATCACTGCCTTCCTATGGATTCGACCCGACTTGCTGCTATCTATATTATGCCCCGAACCCAGCATCCGATTCGGATACATGACAGTCGCATAAACCCTAGATCAATGCTCTAGAGCATATGCAATGCCTATAAAATTACTTACAATCCCAGCATTATACGAACACTATCGATCTAAATTCATAATAAATAATTTCACATGAATAGATTTCATCCTTATATAAATTATAAAATTCAATTATCCATCTATCATGGATGGTGCTCTATCAAATTGATCCTTTCAATTATAATTCCAACCATAACGAGATATAGATATCCCGTAACTCTGAAAAGAAAAGAGAAGGGAGAAGGTTGTGAACTTTATAATGCAATAAGAATCATTGTACACTTACACCAATAATAAAATTTAATTCAAAAGTATCATAAAGCATGAATCATATATCAAATATACAGAATCAATTAAATAAGTGTGTATCAAGTGTATCATATGTCAACACATGAAACTTTTCCATTGAACATTGGATCCATAATTTGTTATATTTTCCTCTTATCATACTTTCATCTTTCTTAATCTCTTCTTTCCAATTTTGGACTAATTAAGATCAAGCTTCAATCTCAATTCATGGTTTCACCCATAATCCCATGCATAAGCCCATGGAGGTTGTCCCAGACATAAGCTCCTGGTGGGCTATCAAATTCATGGTCTCATTTATAATCCCACGTGTAAGCCCATGGGGGCTATTCTAGGCATAAGGTCTTGATGGGCTGTCAAATCATAGTCTCACCCATAATCCCATGCGTAAGCTCGTAGGGGCTATCCCAGGCATAAGCTTCTGACGGGCTATCCACATGATGAGACTAGTCCAGACCATATCTTTTTCATCTGATTATTACATGTTGATTTTATTTTATCAATTCTAATTTGTATGATGTTCAAAATAAATATATCATATCCGTACGCTCATATTAATAATCATTGATACACATATATGGTCAATACATAACATACTCATACTGAGACATTGTACCAACCATGATAGTATCTCAACATAATAATCCATTAATATAAATTCAATAATGTAAAACCAATAATACGAAATCAATTAGTAAAGTAGCATATATAAACAGTGATTATGTATAGAGACTCTTACCTCAATTATGATAAATGGAACTCATAAGACTATGACCTGATGTCATAAGTCTACTCGATTTCTTCAGTTCGATAATTATTCTCCTATAAATTTAATTTAATTTTTTAAAATAAATTAATTAGATCAATTTAAAATCCTAAAAATCCTCTATCAGGGTTCACCAAGGTCCACACTCTATTCCCAAGATTTCTAGAGAAAAAATTCAGGAAAAAAGAGAAAATTTTAGAGAGAAAAAATTTTAGAAAGAGAAAGTGGAGAGAGAAACTAAAAGAGAGAGAAGGTAGAGAGGAGAGTGGAAAGAGAGAGAAAACTCTTTCTTTCATTCTTTTTTCCCCTTTTTTTCCTTTTCCTTTTTCTTTTCTTGCTTTCTCTCTCTTTTTTTCTAAAATCTAATAATTCCTACTAAAGAGAGAGAAAATAGGAGAGAGAAAGTAGAGAGAGAAAAGAGGATTCCAAATTCAAGTTGAGAGCGAGAGAGACTTTCTCTCTTCTTCTTTTTTTTCTTTTTTCTTTTTCTTTCTTTCTTTCTTTCTTTTTCTTTGTTTTTTCTTTTTTTTGGGGGGGGCTTTGCCTTCATAGAATAGAAGACCCGTGCGTCCTCTATTTTCTTTCTTCTCTTTCATGGAAGGGGGGGGGGGGGGTCAAACCTCTTCCTTGTTCTTGGGCTGAGGTTCCTTTGTCCCTGCCAACATCACCTCCTGCTAGAGAGGTGGTCCCCAACAACAACAACCGATCGAGTCCGGTGATCGATGATTGCTGACAAAAAAAATGAAACAAAATAGAAAAAGAAGAACTCAGAAAATAATGATTTTTGTGAAGAAATTTTCAATAGAAAAACTTAGTAAAATTCAAGATAAAAACCCCTAAAAGATTGAGGGAATAAGATGGAAGGGATTTTACTTGATTTGGATGAAATTTGACTCGATTTTTGGTGGTATTTGGGGTTGACATTCGGCAAGCACAATGAGAGCCTCCGTGAAGCAATTCCGGCGATTCCCATTGTTTTTGAATCTCGGATCTTGATGGAAAGGAGAGGGAAGACCCTTCTCATAAATAGGGTCAAAGGGGAGGATTTCTGACTCTGATCGGGAGTCATTTGAAGAAGAAGACTCCTTCACGGAGTCTTCTCTATTTTTTTTCGGATTAAAAAGTTGGGTTATTACATTCTCCCCTTCTTAAAATAATTTCGTCCTCGAAATTTGCATGCTTGATGTTTGGAAGAGCTGTGGGTACTTGACTCTCATTTTTTGCTTCGAGCTCCTTTGTAGCCTCTTTTCCACTGTAGTTCCTTCATTATATCTTCCCAAGTCCTCAACATAAGTAATTGTAAGATATTTGAAATTTAAATCCTTTTTATGCACAAGATAATGAATTTTCTTGATCTCTTTAGTCTTGCCTTATATTACCCTATTTTCTTGCCCACAAAATTATTTGCCCTTGATTGACCTTGCATGAACATCATAATTGATCCAGCCTATCCTTAATAAAAATAGAAGAATCTGGAGCATTAAATGCTCACCATGATCTATAAACTTTTTTATCCTTTTAATTTCTAGCATAATGTAACAATTAAACTCTTACCGTAGAAAACCTCAAATCTATTCAATAAATAGAGTAATAATATCAAAGCTAAGAACATAGTACCTATATCTAAAATATTCTACATCCGAATTCAATCAAAGATTATTAATCCATGATTCCTAAACTTAAGATGCTCAGATTTCTTTTAAATATTCCTAATAATGAAGACCAATTATTGAAGATTATAGTAAAACATCAAGATGAGCTTAAAGAATCAACAACCTTATTCTTTCTTTTATTAATGGCGGTTTTTGAAATCAACTCAAGACTTCAATCATTGCACTTGTTGAGCTGGAATTAGCATCTTAACTGGTTTTCGTAAAAATTATCCACCATGCTTCCACTGCATACTCTGATCTAAACATATATATGAATCCTTTAGATTTTTTTTTTTGAACTCTGATAAGAATATTGCTTTACTTCAGAATCTAAAAAGATCCTATCTTTCAAATTTTTGGATGGATTTAGAGCAAATGTTTAAGTTTTTTTATCCTCAAGCATATTACATCCAGATTAACTTTAATCCACTTCTATGTTGGAAGCCTTTGTATAAGTTCCATACTCATCTATAATCCAATATATCGATGTTTTACCTGATAATCAAGAGAACGATTTCAAATCAACCTTCTTTTGTAAAAGAATTAGTTTAAATTTTTGATAAATTAGAATATCATAAATCAATATCCCAACAAGTAAAATCAATTCGATTGTTGTATATAAAAAATTCCTTCACCATAGCCCTTAACATCCATAAATAAATCAATATATAAAATCTTATCCCATATATGTTAAGATTAAGTCTTCCAAAAGTTTCTCATCTCAATTTGATTATAATAGTAAAATACCTTAAATCAACTTAGAAACTTAGACTATGATGTAAATTCTAACAAATACCCAATAGTTTTTATAAATATAAGAAAAATCAATTAAACTGATCTAATGATAATAATCTAAATATCAAAGATTCTATCATAGTGTATATTTCATATCCTCTTAATAAAATCTAAACTAATCAATGTCAATATCGTACATAATTTACCAATAGTGCAATCCCTAAAAATATTCCATACTCTAAATAATTTGTTGCTATCTCCAATCTTTGCAATCAAACAATAAACAACATATTAGGGGGAACTATTATGGTTTGCACCCATATTAAATTCAAAAATTACCAATTGAATAAGTAACATATTAACATATCTCATTTTATTCTAGGGTCAACACCTCTCTACTTTAATCAAGCCTATTTATTGGAATCCAAGATATAACTCATCAATTCTGTTATAGACATCATATGCTATTTGTTAGGTGTGAACCCTTTCCTACCGAAGTCCAGCAGGATATCTGGCCTTGAGAAAACTCCATCCGACAAGGATAGCCATGCCGGACTCCCGCCAGTGAAGAGTTTACACTCAGATATCGAGACTGTAGACCTCCAACTCAGATCCATCGGTCATCTTCTTCATTCAGATTTCTAGCTCCATCAGATATCTCCAGAACCTATAGGACATTGTAGATTTTGCTTAGATGAACTTGAATAGCGATGACAGCCCTCAGGCAGCTGAGTAATAGGCCTAATTATGGCTTGGTTTGGCCAATCTTGGTGCTCTTTGAATCTTTTTCCAACAAAAAATCATTCAAGCTGTTTGATATCGGACCAATGCCAGATGAACAAAACTCCTCTCCAGACGTACTCCTACAATATACTAAGGGTGGTAGACCTTGGGATTCTTACATCAAGAATTTTGAACACGCAGGCTAAAGGACCTCGTCTCTTTCATATCATCCTCTAGATGGCCTCGAAAGTAGCCAAGCTTCAAAGGAATAAATAAGCAGGTTCTCTCCGAGCAGATCCCCTTCCGCTCCTTTCAGGCAAAATTTTTCAGCCGACCTCCTTCCAGTTGAACTCCTCCTAGATACCATATGATTTTCTTTCCATCAACCTTCGTCCATCCGAACTTCTTATATTAGTAGAGAGGAGACTCGTCGTTATATATTTGCTTCTCCACCAGATCTCCTTTCAAATTTTTTCAACAAAATTATTTTTGAATTTTTGCTCCTTCAGTCAGACTTCTCCTTCCAGCAGAACTACTCCCAGATTCCTCCAACGGACTTTCTTTAGGATTTCTCTAGTCATAGGACTTCCAAACCCCTTCTGGCTGAACTCACTACAATCACCTAGAAAGGCCTCCATGCCTAAGCAAATTCAGCTATCCATATAGCATGAACCCACTTACACACATATGATCCTGAAAGAGACCAAACTCCTTTGGGATTGGTAAAACTCAAAGCTTTTCACCGCCAGCACCTACCTCCTTCGAATTTCAACTATCAAGTTTCAATGGACTGACACATCACGACAACAAACACCATCGTTTGTAACAAATCCCACGTAGTCCCAAACGACCCACTACTAGGCGATTACGATTGTCACCATCAGTTTATTATGGGCTCCGCCTATATAAAAGATCTTTCAGATATGCTTTTGGGGGGGAGGGAAGCTCTCTTCTCCTTCTTGATACTCTGTAATTTTTTCTACTAAGCATTCCATTTTTATTGACCGAAAGGGATGACTTGACCATCGGAGGGTCCAGTTGGAGCCACCCCTCCTCCGATTTGGACTTTTTTTGTAGGTCTCGATAGTGACCTTAACTTTTTCAGCTCCAGCCAGTTCCGACATCAATCAAATTTTGCACCAATAGAATTGATGCTAGAGGAAGGAACCTCTTTCTCTTGAGGTTTTCTTATTCTTAAAGAAGCGCTCAGTAGAGATCTCTTTTTTTCTCCCTTAGAGTCCTTCTTCTCCGGTTGATCTTACGAGGATGCCCCTCCGGAAGGCCTCAACTTAACGGTCAATTACCTCCATGATTAGATCTCATCCAGATCTGCCCGCTCCTGTCTCATCCTCGGCATCTCAGGTTCCATTGGTAGCAGTGATGGACGTAGAGCAGTTCAACCTATTGGTTCAGTAGGTTTGCGATCTCACTGAAGTAGTGCAGACCATGCAGCAGTAGTTCTCGACATCGATTTAGCCAGAGCAGGCTTCTTTGAAACCCTAGGACCCTGTTTGGGGGTGACTGACTTGGGTGAGTTGGCTAGTAACTTTCAAAAAAGAGAAGCAGAGGGTAGAAAGTCCCTGCTCTGATCATGATTCAACCCCTAGGAGGACCTCTTTCCCATTCAGCCAAAAGACTTTAGAGATCCACGACCATGAGGATCTCTTGGATTGAAAACTACAAGAAATAAACTGATGGATCAAAAAATTTTGCCATGCTCCTTTCTCTCACGGTAATGATATCTGCACCGATCCTTCCTTTTTTTAGAAAATTATGTAGGAACCCATTCCGTTGAACTTCAAGCTTTTTTAGTTCGAGAGCTACGATGGGACTATAGATTCGATCGATCATCTAGAGGCCTTCTGGATAATGATGCTACTCCATGGCATGCCCGATGCCATCCTATGTTGAGCTTTTTCCTCCACCCTGAAGGAAGCAGCTAGGAACTGATACTCGGCCCTTAAGTCGGGCACTATCTTTTCCTTCAATCAAATGAGCCATCAGTTTGTGGCTTATTTTGTTAGCAGCCGACATCCTCGATGAGGCTTGATCTTCCTCATCAATATTATGCACAAGGAGGAGGAATCCATATGGGCTTATGTCACCCGTTTCAATACCGTTGCACTGGAGGTCCAAAATTTGGATCAATCTATCGTAATGGCCACACTAAAGGATGGCCTTCAGAAGAATGATCTACTATTCTTCCCTGAAAAGAAGTATCTCAGAGATTTTGCTGATATGCTGGCTCGGACTAAAGATTATGCCTGAGCGAAAGAGGCCTTCAAGGCCAAGGATAGTAAAGCCATTGAAGAGCGACGAGTGGGTGAATCAAGTATACCGGCTACTAGTGAAATGTCGAGTGAAGCTTGGCCACGCTCTCGAACTCCTTCCGAGTGTAAGTGAGCCCAAACTCCTCCTCAGACTCGAAGGCAAAGAAGTCTGGATAGAAGGGCTCGGTGGGGTTCCCCACTAAAAAATTTCCATAACTATGCTCTCCTCAATACTTCAAAAACCCAGGTGCTGATGGAAATCAAGAAGTAGCTACCAAGATCGGAGAGAATGCACATGCATCTTGGCAAGTATAATCTCAACAAATACCATCTCTACCATCATGACTATGATCACAATACTGAGGAGTGCATTTAGCTCCAAGACGAGATCGAGAAACTCATCAGGTGGGGTAGGCTTGGCCGATTCCTACAACATCATCTGAAGGATAGAAAGATCGACTAAGGACGCTACCGCAATCAGAGCCATCGAGGAGGGAGGAGCAACAAGAAGATCGGCCCCTACTTGGCATTATCAACACCATCTCTGGGAGACTTCGATAGGAGAAGATCGGCAGACCTAGATGACTAGCAAAGAGGTAGAGAACTAAGGAGCCCCTGACTTTCACTAAGGCTGATGCACAAAAAGTTCAATTTTTGCATAACGATGTGATTGTAATTGCTTTAAATATTGTAGACTATGATGTACACTGCATCCTTGTTGATAATAGAAGTTCTATCGATATTTTATTTTATGATGCTTTCTCCAAAATATCTATACCTAATAGCTGGCTTGGACCAATGAACTTTCTATTGGTAGGCTTCACTGGTAATGCAGTACTAGTTGAAGGCATAATAACTTTGGTTGTGGCTGTAGGATAATATCCGAGACAGTCCAAGGCATAGGTGGACTTTCTAATAGTAAAAGCTCCATCGGCTTACAACATAATTCTCAGTCGATTTGGTCTAAACATGCTTTGGACAATGGTGTCGACCTACTATTTGAAAATAAAATTTCCAACAAGCTATGGAATTGGAGAAGTCAGAGAAGATCAAGCTTTGGCAAGACATTGCTATTCAATCACCTTGCAGAGGGGTGAGTAGTTAGATCCTTGTCTGGTTGACGGGTTGGATGTCCACGATGATCTAACCAAAGAGTGGGGTAAGCCCATGGAAGATCTTGTTTTTGTCTTAC
Organism: Cocos nucifera; assembly: GCA_006176705.1. Lineage (NCBI taxonomy): Eukaryota > Viridiplantae > Streptophyta > Magnoliopsida > Arecales > Arecaceae > Cocos > Cocos nucifera. The sequence goes on from QRFJ01000416.1 coordinate 448,563, forward strand.
TGAATGATGGAAATGCGGAGCATACGATACAGATTGGTTCCAACCTGGCGAAAGAGATACGAGAGCAGCTTGTTGAATTTCTGTAGAGGAACGCAGATGTTTTTATTTGGATCCCCAATGATGTACCCGGAATAGATGCTGAAGTCATGAAACATCGTTTGACTATTGATCCCAAGCATCGATCGGTGAAGGAGAAGATGCCAGCCATGCCTTAGAGAGATAAAAAGTAATTACAGAGGAAGTTGACAAGCTTCTTAAGGCTGGATTCATCCAAAAAATTAACTATCCGAACTGGGTCTCCAATGTCATGCTCATCAAGAAGACGAACGGCAAGTCGAGAATATGCATAGACTTCAAAAAGCTGAACAAAGCTTGCCCGAAAGATAGCTACCTCCTGCACAGAAAAAATGAATTTTCTAGAGAGAGAAAGATCGGATTCAAACTTAAAGATGGAAGAGAGGGAAGAGAGAAATTTTCTTTCTTTTTTTTTTCTTTTCTTTCTTTTTCTTCTCTCTTTTTCTTTTTTTCCTGCTATGAAACAAAGGACCTACAGTCCTCTTTCTTTTCTTAAAGAATAGGGGATCTTCTTCCCCTTGTTTCCAAGTCAGGGAAGGGTCTCCTCCTAGCCAACAATAGTCATGGCCAAAGAAGAAAGCCACGGTAGCAATAGCCAGCTAGGTTTGGTGACCAGCAATGGCCAAACGATAGTGGAAAAAATCCAAAAAAACTCATGAAAAATAGAAAAAATTATAGAGATTATTTTATTCAAGAAACTTGGATGATTGGCGGCTTGAAACCAAGTTCTATTGGCAAAGGAAGGGGGTAGAGAGGATCAGTCAATGGGTTTTATGGGCTTTACCTTGATATTCTTGTGATGATTGATCACCGTGGAAGAGGAAACAACATGCCATGGACTCGATGAATGAGCAGCAAACACTATCCAATCTGGTCTCTTTTGTTAGGGAATTAAAGAGAGGATGAAAGGGCTCTTAAATAGAGCTGAGAGGGTGGTAGAATCTGGCTCAAAGTCGGCATTTTCTGATGAATTTGGAGAGAGGTGGAAGATAAGTCCTGTTCGGACTCTGGGCTTTTTTTCTCACTTTAAGATTTGTGCAGCCCCTTTTAAAAGTTGATCTTTTTAAATTTTAGGTCTGCTTTAAAATCAATGTTGGTGGAGGTTGGGATCAAGTGGTTTAGGTTCGATTGGGCTTGGGCATCACAAGAGTATTGTCACTATTGATCTTCTAGTCGAAGTCAGCTTAATTGGAAAAAGGATGTAGTTGATGCTGGAAAGCTAATGCTTGACCTACAAAATAAGTTCCTAGCCAAAGTTGGCTCCGACGGAAACTCTCCAATGCTCAAATCAAGAAACTGCAAATACAAGAGATTAAGCATGGGAGAGTTGAAAGTATACCTGGAGGGTCCCTTGTGGGCCTCCATTTATTTAGAAGCAAAGGCTGAGGTAATATAAGGTAAAAGGAGAATCATGTTGTTATTTCTTATCTTATCGGGCACGATACGTTCGTTATCTCCCATCTTATCAGGCGAGATATGATTGTTATCTCCTATCTTATTTGGCAAGAAATGTTTATTATCTCATGTCTTATCTAGCGAGATATGTTTGTTACCTCCTATCTTATCTAATGAGATATATTTGTTACCTCCTGTCTTATTTAGTAAGATATATTTATTACCTTATGCTTTATCTTCTCATGGTAGGTTGTTACTAATAATCATGGGATTCTCCAGCTCGTGCAATTTAAGTAGTAATTCAAAGTAAAACTTACCAAGAATGCTAGCTCGGATCAGTTGCAAAAGTACCTTGGATCAGTCAAGATCGAATGTCAGCCACATCCAAGGCATCCATACACCAGCTAATTGGAGTTGAAATTTTTCTCTCAATATTAGATGCCCCCCATTCTTAAATTCGAGCTAAAATTAGGTTGGATGAAAAGAGTAGATCGGTTCAGTTTTCTCAACCCTTTAGTAGAAGAAAATTTTTAAGTTTTGATCCTTGGGAAGAATCATTGGTTTAGATAGCTCCAAGGTTCTCTAGCTGAAGTCAATGAGGTTTGAGATCCTTACTCAGTAATTCGTACGCCAATAAGATCATAGCATATCCTTCACATTGGTCGGACATCTTAAGAACTGACGTAAAGCTTGAAGGTTAGGTCATCAAAGTCAAATTGTCTGTACTTCCCACTTTTGGGGTTGACCATTGTTAGCAAATTTAATGCCTCCAGCTTGGCTTGACTTGGGTCATAGCTTTGAGCTTATTGAAGGTTCTTTATGCAACTTGCCAAGGCATTCAACTCAAATCAAGAGGGAGGGCAGCTTTAGGTCGGGTCAACATTGCCGATCCCCATGATGCAGGGTTCCCATTCTCTATGGTTTATCCTCATTTGCTAGGCGGTTTAGTGTTTTGCTAGGCTCACCATAGGCCCATGGATAGAGTCAGCTTTGCCAATGTTTGGAGCTTCCAAAGGTCCTCTTAAGGGGTTACCCCTCACTTCTCAAAAGACTAAAATTTTTAAATTAGCTAAGGGGCTATCCGAGGGTTCTCTTGTAGGGTTAACACTTGTTTCTAGGTTGCCTAGGGTTTTTGGCTTGAATTAACACATATAAGGTTTTGGGACTTTCGAGGGTCATCTTATGGGATGACTCCTTGCTTCTCAGATGGTGAAAGTTTTTAGCTCAACTTGTCTTAGGGACAGGAGGCTATCTGAGGATCCTTTAATGGGATATGTTACCCCTCGCTTCTTAATTGCCCTAGGTCTTCAATCTAGGTCATCATGGATAAGGTTTTGGAACTTCTGAGGGTCTTTTTATGGGGTTATCTCTTGCTTCTCAAACAGCCAAGATTTTTAGCTCAGCTCCTCTTAGAGACTAAGGGCTATCCGAGTATCCTTTTATGGGGTTACCCCTCGCTTCTTAATCGTCCGAGGTCTTTGGCCTAGGTCATCATGGATAAGATTTCGGAGCTTCTGAGGGTCCTCTTATAGGATAACCTCTCACTTCTCGAATGGCCAAGATTTTCAACTCAGCTTGTCTAATGGACGAGAGGCTTTCTGAGGATCCTCTTAGTGGTTATCCCTTGCTTCTTGGTCATTCAAGATCTTCGGTGTTAGATATATATTCTAGAAGCCAATTAGGTTGACACAGACTTTCTAGAAGCATAATTTTATAATTAAATTATTAAATTAATAAAATTAAATTATTTTTTTATTAATATTGTGTAATGTGTCCATGAATCATCAAGAGTTGAAAATTTGGGATATGTGGCACTAATGATTAATTTCTGAATGCTTCCAATCAATGGATAATCATGGGGTTGGTGATCAAGTCTTAAGTCTATAGTATGGAGACACTAGAGCAAGAGTGCAGGTGATTATTATAGAATAAGGGTACCGAGTATGACCATTATAAAAAATCATTGGGATGGCTATGCACTCATCAGTGACTTGGTCAATGCTACAATAGTATGACTAGTCTGTAATCCTAAGATGCCTCGACTATTCATAATGAGGTTGCTATAGTTTGATTATAGATACACTTGGTCCTTAGCCATATGGATCATTGCAGTGCATGTTAGCAATTGCAGGTTCATTGTAGAAATAGGGTATGCACCAAAATAGAATCCATCATCCTTGGTAGATAAGAAATATGGTCCTATGTGATTTATAAGATTGAGTTCAAAAAACCTTGGCCAAGGTAATGTAAATAGTAGAAAAGAATTTCCATATACTTCTCACCAGAAATTCGAGTCAAGCAAATTTTACATATGATAGATGTTGTAGTTTGACGAGTAATCCATGACCTCCATTTTATCGAGACCAATGACAGAAGGATCATATCATATGCTAACTGTATTTAGAGATTCATCCTATTCCATTCTGCTGGCCTACCACCATATACAACTAGGTATCACTGGTAGATTGTGGGACCCATAGAGAATTAGATAGATGATCAAATTATTTTTGTTGGAAAAAATTGGAAATATTTCAATTCATTGAAAAAATTTTTAATGATATTATGATGGAGATTATAGCATGATACACTACTAGACAGATTAGAACCTATAAAATCACACATATAAGAAGTTTGAGACTGATCAGATGGTTGGATAATGATTATGAATCATTGCAGGATTAAAATTATCAATATGATTGATAATTGCCCTAACTTGTAATTGTTACAAGTAGCAGAGTCCTAATTACTAAAGGTTAGCAAGTTTGAGGAGGACTAATATGCAAATGTTGCATATATTAATTTGATTGGATCAAATTAATTAAGGCTAAATTCAAGTTAAATCAAATAGGGATTTGCTTCAATTGAATTTGGGTCAAGTTTTGGTATTAGGACACATGCACCCTAAAGAGTTTGGATGCATTAGATGTATGACACCTAAATCTAGCCTCCCTAATCTAATTGACTTGGTCTTTAACCAGTCAAAATGGTCAATACCCTAGGATTTCTTGAATGAAACTCTAGGCGCCATATGAGAGGATCAAATGGAAAAGGTGTTGACTCTCATTGAGTAGGGCGGCCACCATACTGTTTCTTGAAACCCTAGATGCCCCACTTTAGCCCAAAAAGGAAATCTTAAAAGCGGGTGCCACCCTAGGATTTTTATGCCTATAAAAGGATGGCCGTCCAAGGGTTTGGAGATCTAAGAAAGCTTGTGAAGCTTCCCCTTGCCCCTAGGCTACCGCCCCACCTCTCTTCCTTCTCCTCCATGCCCCAAGGCTTCTTTATCTCCTCTCTTGTCTTGCTGAAATTCTTAATTCAGTAGGAAGGATCTTGAAGAAGCTGTCATCTTGTTGTAGTTCTCAAGGCATTGAGAGCTCTCCTCCATCAAGCAAAGGTTCTGCAAGGGAGCTAGCATCCTGGAGAACTAGTTGATTGCAGATCAACTCTCCAACTCTGTATAGATACTCATAGAGGCTTGGCAAGTGTGTGTCTAAAAGGTAAAGAATCAATCTTGATCATCATCATGGAGATCATCTTCTAATGCAAAGGTATAAAGAAAAAATTATTTTTCTTTTATTACTTCTTAAATCCTTTCTTTTTGTACATTGGGATCTTGGGGATGATTTTCTCCAATAAACTCTGGAGATCGGATCTTGGAGTGTCTTCAAAAAGAGTTTGGATTTTATATTCCACTGTGTATGTTTAAATAGATTAGATCTTTTCTTTCTTCTCAAATATTCTGATCCATATTAAAGTATGAATATTTTAATTAATATGATTAATTAGAAACATGTGAGAGTCGAGAAAGATTCATCTTATTATTTTTTTAACTGGTATCAGAGCTAGGGTGAAGGTTTAGGATTAATCTAAGATCATCCTGACATAAGGTTGCCCTGACATAATGGACGTTATGCTGAAAGGTTATCCTAGGATGAGAAGGGATGAGATCCTTAAATCAAAGTCACCCTTGTACATAAGAAAATGATTTGATTAAAAATAAAATCTATTTTATTTGGATTATGAGATAATCATGTTGTCTTTCATAGATACATGTAGTAATTGCTATGAATCTCTACAACCCTTTTAGTAGGGTTGTATCATAAATACACATCAAGATGGTTTTTAATCTTGCAACCTGTAGTGGGGAACCAAAAGCCAAATCTAATTTAGAATAGGTTGAGCTATTGATGTCTAAGAAAAGTATTTTTAAGAAAGATAGTTAATTAGGATTGTTGCATATGCACGAGGAGCCTCCCACCAATCTTGCACTTACCTAACCAATTTCGCTGATTAATTTCTATTTTGAGGTGCTTAGTGTTGAGTTCACTACATTTACTTTATACCATGAGTCCGATCTTGGTGAACCAAGCTAGGAGCTCTTAAGTAGATCCATCAAAATTATGGATTTACATCGAATGTAAATACATAATTAAAATAAAAAGACCTAAATTAAATCTTCTCATAGATACTAAGTTGAGTGGTCTTCCGTTGTTGTAGAAGTGCAGATGCCCTACTAATGTTAACTGTTCTTGACTAGATACAATGGCTTAGTTACATCAGAAAAGTTCAACCACCCTATTAATATGAGATGTTACGGGGCAGAGATAGGGTTGAGCTCAATAATTGTCAGATGAGGGACCCAATGATGACTTCACTTATGCAAGAATGATGGTTTGACTTAACTAAAGAATGAGGTCAATAGCTGTTAGGTAAGGCCTTCAGGACCTAGAGACTGAAGTTCACTGCAAGATGCTTAAGAAATATTAGACGAGAGTTGTCCACTCATTGATAGACACATTGCTAATAACTATGAGGTGAGGTAGTGTGCCAATAGGTGGGAACATGGTACCACTTAAAACCCTAATAGTGAAAGAATTTCTATTTCTCCAGCTGAGAACTGTAGGAGATTCTAGAAAATAGTAGAAGTTGAGTTTGTTTTTAAAATAATAATGCTAAAGTAAACTAAAACAAGTCAATTACAAAAGTCTAACTAGAATCTTTTTCTCTTTATAGGAAATGTCTGCTTCTAACCCACTCACTCGTATATTCAAAAACACTAGCCTAACCAGTTCAAACTACAAAGACTAGCTAAGAAACTTGAAAATTATTTTGAGTTTTGAAAAGATTAGCTATGTAATAGATCAGGACATCCTTGTATTACTAGCCCGTTTGCTTGTTGACCAAAAGGTAGCACATGAAAAATGGTTGGACGATAATAATAAGGCGCAATGTTATGTGTTGGTGTCCATGTCAAATGAACTCCAACGATAACATGGGACATGAAGACTATCAAGGCCATGCTAGATTACCTCAAGGAGTTGTATGATAAATAGAGCCAGCTAGCACGTTATGAAGTGTCCAAGAAACTCTTCAAGGCAAAGATATGTGAAGGGCAATTTGTCCATGATCATTGTTTGATCATGATCAAAAATTTTGAGGAGCTTGAAAAGCTCGGAATGATCATGGATAAGGAATTACAAGTTGATCTGATCCTTCAATCCCTTCCTGATTCATATGGATAGTTTATAGTAAACTACCATATGAACAAAATTGACTGCATCAAGGCTGAACTATTGAATATGCTGGTAACTACTGAAGGGACCTTGAAGAGTTCAAGGGACACTGTTCTTGCTATGGACCAGACTTCATCTTCTAAGAGAAAGTCTATTTGGAAGAAGGAGAAGTCTGTCAAGAAACAAAAGACCAGGAATAGGCCAAAGAAGGAAGCTCTTAAGAAAAAGACTACAAACAAAGAAAAATATTTTCACTACGATGCTGATAGCCATTGGAAAAAAAATTATCTTGCTACCTAGATAGCCTAAAGAACAAGAATGACAACGCATCTTCAGAAGGTGTTAGATGTGTGCCCTAGAAGCCAGATTAGCTGACACTTGTAATACATATTTTAGAAATATTTTTATAATTTTAACTTAAAATTAATAAAAAAATATTTTTTTCTATCACATTATGTATAAAGTGTCTATGAAACATCCTTTGAGTTAATAGATTTGATAACACATATTTTCAAGAGTTGAAAATTTAAGACATGTATTTTCATAATTAACTCATAAACTACTCTCGATCATAGGATCATCACGAGGATGGTGATTGATCTGAAAGATGGTTATATGATCACTTTCTTAGGATAGATGAATCTTGAGTCTATGGTATGGAGATATTAGAATGAGAGTATAGATACTCGTTGAGAATGAGGATACTAAGTGTGACCATCTCGAGCAGTCATAAGGGAGTCTACCTTCTTGTCAATGACTAAGCTTAATACTGTAGTTATGTGCTTGGTTCTTAGACCTAAGATGCATCGACAGTTCATCTTGAGTATGTTATAGTTTGACTACACCATAACTCGATCTTCTAGTCATTCAAAATCTTGAGGTGTATGTTGGCTATAGCATGTTCATTATAGAAACTGGATCGCACCAAGATAGGATCTATCAATCTCAGTAGAGGAGGAGCAATTCTATGATGATCATGAGATCGAGTCCTTAAGCCCATGGCTATGACAGTTTGTTATAATAGAAAAGAGTTTTCTATTAGGATTTTCACATCAGACTCAAATCGAATGATTCAATTATGATGGAATGTTGGGTTTGATGAGTCCACCTTAGTTCTAATCCTGTCGGAGCTCATGATAGAGGAACCCAATTACATAAGTAGCTCCACCGATAGATTTGCATTCAGTTCTGATGGATTGCCACCATATATTGTTAGGTATCACTGGTAGATTTTGGAATTAATTAGAATAGTTTGAATGATCGATCATTTTAATTGGATGAATCAGAAGAGTTCTGATCCATCGAAAGATATTTCGATGATGTCGATGATAGAGATCATGACATATCTCATTACCATATAGAACTAAACATAACTGAATCACACAAACAAGGATTTAGATCTGGATGTCATCAATTAGGCTAATTTAGTTTGATTAATTTGGATTAGATTCAATTAGGTTCAATAAACTTTGCTAGCACACGATTGAGCCTAATATTCTCCTTCTATAGTCTTTTTAGTTCGTCTTGACTGAGTTAAATTAGATTTGGCTCACCTATGAACCCTATATAGATTTATCCTGATCTAACTGGAGCTTGTCCAGATTAGATCTAGGCTTGTCCTAATTCCATTGGATGGAATTAAGACAAGGGTCAAAGTTTGACCTGAATGCAGGAAAGAAGAGAGAGGGGGAGTGCGCCCCTTGAAGATTTTCTAGTGGCATGCGCCCCCAAACTATCTTCATGAGAGAGGAGAGGGTGCACGTCCCCCTAGGCACATGCCCCATATGGATAAGGTGGCATCCCTTTCGACTAGATTAAAGAGTTTGATCTGGATCAAACTCTGGGGAGATAAGATCTCATGCACCAATGCCAACCTATCTTCCCTTATTTTTTTTGTGTGGCATTTTTAAGGGATTTTTTTGGGCAACAAACATCAGATTAGATCTAATGTTTAACGTGGAGAACCTAGTAGGAGTTCAACTAAATCAAGCAAACAAGTTGCTCAATGAATTGGGACTCTAGGGTTGGCATAGGAGTCTATATAAAGACCCTAAGGCCTAGGGTTTGGATGGTTCTCCTTCTCAGGCCCAAAGGCTGCCACCATATCCATCTCCACACCTTCCCTACTGCTCCTCTCTTTCTTCTCCATGCCCATACCAGGTTGGGCAAAGGTTCAGCCATCAAGAGTTGATAGAAGTTGCTACAAAGATCAAGATAGGATGTTCTACATTAAGAGACTACGTGCTGATTTCAAAGTTTCTTTTGAAGGTTCTACAGATCAAGATCTAAACTGATCTTTTATAATCAGATCTAGTAAGAGAAGACATCCAAAACTAGCCTGAGTAGACTTCAGTAGAGGTCGGGCACATGTGTGGCTAGATCCAGAGTCTTAGGTGTAGTCGGATCATCATTAGGATATTAATTATTTATCCTAAATAGGTAACAAATATTGTTCTAGATCTATTTTAATTTTTATTTTTAATATTAGATCATCAGGATTAGATTTGAGAATTTTTAGATCTGATCAAATTAAAGTAGATAATTTTTTTGATCGATCCTATGGTAGAAAACTAGTTTTTCTCTTCAACTGGTATCAGGGTTGTGTTTGCAGTTCTTTAGATTAAGTTTTGATCTAATTTTTATTTTTTTTATGATTTGATATGTATGATTTTAGATGTCACATGAGATGTGAATAGATATAAAATCAGTAGATTAATTAAAAAAAATCATATATATATGATGTATGAGATCTCTAGACTGGGTTTATAGAATTGATCTATGAAAAATCTAAAATAAATTTTTCTTTGATATGATCAATTAGATTTTTTTTTAGATATTATATTAGATATAATCAAATCTAAAATATGCATGATTAAATTTTAGTTATGATACATGAGATGTATACAAAGCATGCATAGTTAGATCTTTAATTACATATGTGATATATATTTTAGATCTAATAGTTTTTGTAGTATAATTATTATTTCTAATTAAGGCTTCCCCTTGGCCGTTCAATCATAAGAGTAAGAAGGATTTTAAAGGCTCTCTCTTCTCATTCGATGGGGTGCTCTTATGGCGTGTAGGGGTGCTGTGCATCTGTTCTTAATCAACAATCAAAATTTAAATTTTTATAAAATTTTAGATCCTGAAATCCTAGGATTTTTTATGCATATTTTGTTTATGAACCCTGAACTTAATTAAGAATTAAGTTTATGAAATCAATTAGATCTAAAAATTATGAATTTTTAGATCTAAGATATTTTCATAAAATATGGGTTTAGATATGGGTAGCTCAATTAGATCTAGTGGTTGATCAAACCGAATCAAGTACTGGTTAGGTGGGATCAAGAGTCTGGATCAAGGTCAACTTATAGTCACATGTGGTTGATCAAGTTAAGACCTAATTTGGCTCCACAGTTCGAGTCTAGATTGTAGGCTAATCTGATCAGTTCTGATCAAATGAATCAATGTCTAAGGTAAATTTAGTAGATACGACCAGTAGTCTTTAATTGAAAGCTACTCGACCTGCATGCGTTCATGATGAGTTAATAGCATATTCCTCCTATTGATCTCACTTACCTGGCCAACTAGGTCGATCTAGTTCTAGTTTGAGTTGGCTAACGATTTGAGTTAATCTATGCCACTAGGTTAGTCATAATTATTATGACTAAGTCAAGTCATATCTAAGAGATCTAAATCAAATCTGCCTAAGAAAATATTAAGTCATATGTCTTCTATCATTGTAGATGTGCAGATCCTTTTCAAAGTTGATTGTTCTTGACTAGTTACAGTGGTTCAGTTGCACCAAAATGATGCAACCATGTCTATTAGGCATTGGATGCTATGGATTGGAGGATGGATTGGGCTCAATATTTTAGATATGGTGAGGATCTAATCAGAAATCCAATTTATGCAAATGATGGGTCTGACTTAATTAAGAATTAGAGCAATATTTCAATCACGATGAGCTTCATGAATTAAAGATCAGGTTTGGATGCACCATGATTAGAGAATTATTAGACAAAAGTTATCCACTCATTGGTTGATCCATCACCAATAACTGTTAGATGAGGTGGTAAGTCAGTTGGTGGGACCGCACCATCCACTAGAAATCTATGATCGTGAAGATTTTTGCATCTTTGCTAAGAAAGTATAGGAATTCAAGAAAATAGTGGATGTCTAATTTATTTAAAAATAAAATTTTTAAATAAATTGATCAAGTCTAATTACATATTCTAACTAGAAATTTTGACTCTTTACAGAAAAATGTCTACATTAAATCCACTAGCCTGAATCCTAGATATCCACAGATTGATCAGATCAAATTACAAGGATTGGCTTAGAAACTTTAAAATCATTTTGGGTTATGAAATGCTGACCTATATATTAGACTAGGACCCCCCACCTTACCAGTCTGTCCAACCGCTAAATAGAGAGTGTCTCTAGAGAAGTGGATGGACAATGATAATAAAGCAAGATACTACATGTTGGGCTCGATGTTTGATGAGCTATAGCACCAATATGAAGACATTAAGACTACTCGCCAAATGTTGGCTCATCTGCAAGAGTTGTTTAGTGAGCAGAGCCGTGCAGCCTAGTATCAAGTCTCATGCAGACTTTTTAAGGCTTAGATGCATGATGGGTAGTCGGTCCAAGATCATTGTTTGATAATGATCAAGAATCTAGAAGAGCTTGAGAAGCTTAGTGTCATGTTAGATAGGGATCTATAGATTGTTGTGATCTTACAGTCCTTGATTGATGTGTATGAACTTTCATATGCATAAACTGCAATATACCTTGGCTGAACTTATGAATATGCTGGTTACTGCTGAGCTTTTTATGAAAGATTCAAAGGGCTCAGTTCTTGCTATGAAGTGGACTTCCTTCAAAAGAAAGTCTTTTGAAAAGAAGAAGTCTGTGAAGAAGCAGAAAGTAGAAGGTGGAAAGAAGAAGAAGGGAGAGCTGAAGAAGAAGACCGTTGACAAAGAAAAGTATTTCCATTATAACACTAACGACCATTAGAAGCGGAACAACCTTTTATACCTGGCCAACCTGAAGAACAAGAAGGTGGCAGGTCCTTCTTAAGATATGCTCATCATTGAAACTAACCTTACGATTTTTTTTGCATCCAATTGGATGCTTGACTAGTTCTAGTGCTCACTTGTGCACTTCCATGCAGGGTATTGAGGAAAGCAGGAGGTTGAGGGATGGTGAGATGATCCTAGATATTGAAAATAGAGCAAGAGTTGCTGCTGTGGTCGTGGAAATCTACCCTCTTCGACTACCATCTGGTTTAGTTTTAGTGCTTAGGGACTATTATTATGTGCCTGCAACAAGCAAAAAATTGATTTCTATTTCTTGTTTAGCATAAGAAGATTATGTAATTAGCTTTCTTAAGGACTATTAGGGATAAACCCTCATCTGCCGAAGTCTGATAGAACATCAGGTCTTTAGGTGACCTCGTCCGGTGACAACAACAGCGATCGACTTCAACCAGTGAAGAATTCCTGCTTAGCATCAAGGCCACAGATCTCCAACTTGGACTTGTAGGCCGACTTCCTCGGTTATGATCATCAGCTTTTTCAGAAGACTTCGAAACCTACAAGGTGTTGTGAGTTTCACTCGAATGAGCTTGAACAGTGATGACACCCCTCTAAGCAATTAAGTATTCGATCCTAGTGCAATATGGCCTAGCCAACCTTGAAGCTGCTTGAACTCCTCCCTAATTAGAAGTTTTCCAGGCTGTTTGATCTTGATCTAGAGAGCTACACCCTAGATGAACTTCTATAGTATGCAGTGAGTGGGTCTTTGGATTCTCGCACTAAGAACCTTGGATGTGCAAGCAAAAGAATCTCGATATCAATCCTTAGTTCCACAAATACCAATCAATGCACCGACAATCTTGGAGACATCCGAACCTCTTTTGAACTACTATCTCCTCTAAGTCGGACTCCTTCCAGACTTCTCTGGTCACACTCCATCCAGACGATCTCTGTCGATCACTCTCCTTTCGGATGACCTCCCCTAATCAGATTCCCGTACAGACGAACTTCTTCTAGTAGCCGAGCAAGCTCTCTTTGGTCGACCTCCATCCGATCGACCTTCATCCGACCACTTGGAAGGACCTCGTCGTCCACATGAATCCAGCTACTAGCTCAGTACATGCCAACCCACATATGGGCAACCTTAAAAGAAGTTTGAACTTCTCTAAAAATGTTATGACTCGAAGTTCTTCACTGCCAACACCTGCTCCCTCTGAACTTTAACTATTAAGTCCCAACGGACCAGCAAGTCGTGACAAAGGACTCCGCTCTTGACTGGCAAATCATGATAAAGGACATCGCTCTCGACTAGCACATCACGACAATGAACACCACCTTCCGCAATAAACTCCACGTGGCTCCGAATGATTCACTACCAAATGGTTATGGCTATCACCATTAATTTATTACAGATTCTATTTATAAAAGAGACCCTCCAGATATATTTTTCTTAAAGCTTCCATTCCCCTCCCCATTACTTTGTCTCTAAATTTTTCGAGCACTCCATTTCTATTGGTTAGAAGAGTTGACTTGATCGTTGGAGGGTCCTACTGGAGCCACCACCTTCGACTCTAATCAGGACATCTATTTTGTAGTTTTTCGACAGCAATCTCATCTTCTCCAGCTCTAGCTCTGTTCCAACATCAATCAGATTTTGCACCAATAGGATTGATGTTAGAGGAAGAAACTTTGAGCCCTTGTTCTAAAAGAAGTGCTCAATCAATTTTGTTTACCTTCTCTTTTTGATCCTTCAAAATCCAACTCTATTTGATCTCGTTTGCTTTAAAAAATGCCTCCAAAGAAGACAACCATATGGTGATCCACCATCTCTATCGCCAAATATGCCTACTTCAACACCATCATCGACATCTCCACCCCCTCCTCCGACAGTAATGATGGACCCAAAGCAGTTGAACTTGCTAGTGCAGTAGGTTTGAGGCCACCGAAATGGTGTAGGCCATGCAGTGACCCTCGACGATAGTCCAGCTAGAAAACTCCTCATCAAAGTTTCAAGAACCAATTTTGAGAAGGCATACTTGGGTCAGTAGACCCGACACCCCTAGAAAGGAGAAATGGAAGGCAAAGGATCCCTGCTCAGACCATGATTCTTCTTCAGAGGAGATCTTTTCCATCTACAGCCAAAAATCCTCTGAGATCCATGATCTAAGTGATGCTCTTGATCAAAAGCTGTAGAACATGGACCAGTGGATCGAAGAGCTCCGCTACGCCGCCCTGGCTCATCACGACAACATCTACACCGACCTCCCTTTCTCTTAATGAATCATGTAGGAGTCAATCCTGCCGAACTTTAAGCTCCATCAATTCAAGAGCTACGATGGGATCACTGATTCGGTCGATCATCTGAAAGTCTTCTGGATCATGATGCTGCTCTATGGCACACCAGACGCCATCTTGTATCGAGCCTTTTCATCCACTTTGAAGGAAGCATTAAGAAATTGGTACTCGATGTTGAAGTCAGATATGATCTTCTCTTTCGACCAGATGAGCCATTAGTTTGTGGCTCATTTCATCAGTAGTCGATGTCTCAGATGAGGTTTGGACTCCCTCATTAACATCAAGCAGAAGAAAGAAAAATCCATTCGAGCCTACATCAGTCGCTTCAACACTGCTGCCTTGAAGGTCCGAAACTTGGACCAATCCATTGCCATGGCTATACTGAAGGACGGTCTTTAGAAGAATGACCTACTATTTTTCCTAGAGAAGAAGTATCCTAAGGATTTTGTTAATCTACTGGCTCGAGCTGAAGGATATGCCCAAGCTGAAGAAGCCTTCAATATGAAGGATGAGGAAGCCGCAAGAGAGCGATAGACGAGCTAGTCTAGCAAGACCATGGTTGAAGAGAAGTTGAATGAAGTTCAGCCATTCTCTCAAACTCCCTCCGAGTGCAGGCGAGCCCGAATCCCTCCTTGAGCTCATCATCAAAGAAGCCCTGATGGAAGAGCACAGAGGAGCTCTCCCCCCAGAAGGTTCCATAACTACGCTCCCCTTAATGCTCCAAAAATCTAAGTGTTGATAGAGATTAAGGAGTAGTTGTCGAGATCTGAGAGGATGCACACTCATCTTGGCAAGTGCAATCCTAATAAGTATTGCCTCTACCATCATGACCATGCTCACGATACTGAAGAATGCATCTAGTTCTAAGATGAGATTGAGGAGCTCATCAGGAGGGGCTGACTTGGCCAATTCTTGCGACGTCGATCTGAAACAAGAGAAGAATGGCCAAGAGCCCTACCGCAACTAGAACTGCCAAGGAGGGACGAGCAGAAAGGAGATCGACAACCTCTCGACATCATCAATATCTGGAGGACTATAATGGTAAGAGGCCAGCAGGTCTGAGGGATCAGCTAAAAGAGAGAGAATTGAGGAGCCCATCACTTTTATTGAGGAAGATGTACAAGAAGTTCAGTTTTCATACAACAATGCGATTGTAATAACTTTAAATATTGCAGACTATGATGTACGCCACGTTCTTATCGATAATAAAAGTTCGATTGATGTCTTATTTTATATATTTTTTCTAAAATGTCTATACCTAATAACTGGCTTGGACCAATGAGTTCTCCATTGGTTGGCTTCACTGGTGATGCAGTGCTAGTTGAAGGAATAATAACTTTAACTATAACTGTAGGATGACATCCAAGATAGTCCAGCGCACAAGTGGATTTTTTGGTGGTAAAAGCTCCATTTGCTTATAGCAATTCTTGGCCGACATGATCTAAACGCACTTCGAGCAGTAGTGTCGACCTACTATTTGAAGATGAAGTTTCCAACAAACTACAAGATCGAAGAAGTTAGGGAGACCAAGCTCTAGCAAGATATTTCTATTTGATTATCGTGCAAAGGGGAGAACAATCAGACCCTTATCCAGTTGATGGGCTGGACGCCCATGACGATCTTATCGAAGAATGGGGAGAACCCATGGAGGATCTTGTCTCAATTTTTTTGAATGATAAAAATAAAGAGCACACAATGCAGATCGGCTCCAATCTTAGAGAAGAGGTGCGAGAGCAACTCATCAAATTCTTGTGGAAGATTGCAAATATTTTTGCTTGGGTCCTTGCGGACATACACGGAATTGACGTCGAAGTTATGAAACATCGTCTGGCTGTTGATCTCAAACATCAACTGGTAAAAGAAAAGATGCACAGCCATGCCCCAGAGAGAGAGAAGATAATTGCAGAAGAAGTTGACAAGCTCCTTAAGGTCGGGTTCATTCGAAAAGTCTCCTATCTGAACTGGGTCTCCAACGTGGTTTTTGTTAAGAAGGTAAACAAAAAATGGAGAATGTACATAGACTTCAAAAAGTTGAATAAGGCCTATCCAAAAGATAGCTACCCTCTGCCTAGAATTAACCAACTGATGGATGCAATTTTGGGCCATGAGCTTCTCACCTTCATGGATGCCTTCTCCGGCTATAACCAAATTCAGATGACTTCGAAAGATGAGGAGAAAACTACTTTTATTATTGACCATGATCTTTATTATTATAGGATTATGCTCTTTGGACTAAAAAATATAGGAGCGACCTACCAGTGCCTGGTGAATAAGATCTTTAAGGAGTAGATCAGTCACAATATGGAGGTTTATATAGATGATATGCTTGTTAAGAGCCAGTCTTTGATAAATCATATAGCCGACCTTGAGGAGATCTTCAGCAGCCTTCGAGGATATAAGATAAAGTTGAACCCAACCAAATGCATCTTTGGAGTAACCACAGGAAAGTTTCTAGGTTTCATGGTTTTGAGGCATGAAATCAAGGCAAATTCAGAAAAGATTTAGGCCATTCAAGAGATGACTGTCCTAAAATCAATAAAAGAAGTCCAACGTCTAACAGAAAAGATGACAGTCCTAAACCGCTTTGTCTCGAGGTTGGTCGAGCGATGCATGCCCTTCTTCCAAGTCCTTAAACAATTGAAGAACTTCTACTGGACCGTCAAATGTCAACAGACATTTGAAGAACTTAAGAATTACCTCAGCTCGCCTCTCCTATTGGCAAAACCCGAACCTAGAGAAGAACTATTTTTGTATCTGGTGGTCTCCTCGGTGGTCCTTACGGTAGTTCTAGTCAAATAAGAGGCAAAAGTACAGCAGTCGATCTACTACATAAGTCGAGTCTTGAGGAATGTTGAAATCAAGTATACGAAGTTAGAAAAACTAACTTATGCTCTACTGATCGCAGTTCGGAGACTTCGATCTCACTTCTAAGGGCATGCTAGAACCCTTCTTACTGATCAGCCAATTAAGGTAGTTCTCCATCGAATAGAGGCCTCTAGAAGAATCGCAAAATGGACAATTGAACTTATAGAATTCAACATCAACTTTCAGCCTCGACCGTCAATCAAAGCTCAAATATTGATAGATTTCATAGTGAAATGCACCATTCCGGATGAGACCGAACTTGAATAGAATGAAACCAGCATCCCATGGTTACAACCGAGCTCTCCTATAGAAATTGCCGACCTTCTTGAAGGTTTCTGGGCTCTATATGTGGATGGCTCATCTAATGCTTCGGACATAGGTGCTGAGTTGATTTTGGTAAACCTTGAAGGAGTCATTACCGAATATGCACCGCACTTTAAATTTTTTTACAATAAATAATGAGGCAGAATATGAAGCTCTGATTGTAGGGTTAAGGATAGGAAAAATAAGCTAGCTATACTTGCACCGAATGAATTACCAAAAGAAGTCTTCTTTGATGTTTTGAAATGCCCAAGTTTGGAGGAGTCACGATCTGTGATGTAGATCGACCATGAACCTTGCTGGATCGACCTACTAATTGCTTATCTCAAGGACGGAACCCTTTCTTATGATCCAAAAGAAATTCAAAAACTAAGAAATAAGGTCTTTCGATATGTTCTATATGAAAACAAGCTATATAAAAGATCATACTCTTTACCACTATTGAGATGTCTCTGACCCTCTGAGGTTGATTTTGTATTATGGGAGGTGCATGAAGGAATCTCCGAAAGTCATGTAGGGGTCAGATCTTTATCTCATAGACTACTTCGATAGGACTACTATTGGCCGACAATGTATCATGATTCAATAGAATATGTCAAAAAATATGATCGATGTCAAATAAATGCTAATATTTAGAGACAGCTGACTTCTCAGCTTGCCTTCCTAAGTGCCTCATGGTCGTTTGCATAATGGAGAATGGGCATACTTGGGCCCTATTCCATGGCATCCGGATAGTAGAAATTTCTTCTAGTAGCAATGGATTACTTCATGAACTGGATCGAGATTGAGCCTCTAGCAAAGATCAATGAAGCCAAAGTACAGGACTTTATCTGAAAATTAATTATTTATAGATTCGATCTGCCTCGGACTCTCATAACAGATAATGGCCGACAGTTTGTTGGAGCAAAATTCATCAAGTTCTATGAAGATCTAAACATATCTCATAATTTTACATCAGTAGCCCATCCAAAGGCAAATGGTGAGGCCGAGGTAACCAATAGAATCCTACTGTAAGGTATCAAAGCAAAGCTTGAGAGAGCAAAAGAAACTTAGATAGACGAACTCTATCATGTACTCTAGGCATACCAAACTATCCAAAGGTTGCCAACTAGAGAGACTCCATTCGTCTTGGCCTTCGGAATAGAAGCAGTTATCCCGATAGAGCTCAAACTTCCATCAGCATGAGTTGTGGCATTTAATGAGCAGCGGAACTCATAGGATCTTAAGATTAACCTCGATTTGTTGGAAGAATAAAAAAGAAATTCAAATTCAGATGGCAGCCTACAAGCAAAAAGTAGCTCACCACTATAACTCTAAGGTCAGAGGCAAAGTATTCAAAGTGGGAGACTTGATACTTCGGCATACGATTGTATCACAACCTCAGAACCAAGGAAAGCTCGCACCAAATTGAGAAGACTCATATGAAGTTAAGAAGGTTGTCCAGCCCGAAACTTATTACTTGAAGAAAATTGGAGGGGCAACACTCCCGTAACCCTAGAATTCAGAGAACTTGCAAATATATTACTAGTAATTTACCTTAATAAAATTTTCTCATTTCAATATCTCAGTCCTTTGATACAAAATTGTATAATGACAGGAAATGATTTAACCAAACTTCATTCTTGAATAAAGATGAAGACCTCCAATCATGTAAGACAGGAGGAGGGGAGAGGTCCTTTCAATGGCTCTTTTGCATCCCTACTGTTCTATTAGGAATAGAAGAAGAACCTCATCCTTACATGAGCGAAACGAAGACCTCCGATCGTGTAAGATAGGAGGAAGAAAGAGATCCTTTCAATGGCTCTTTTATACCCCTACTGTCCTGTTAGGAATAGGAGGAGAACCTCGTCCTAATGATGCATGCTAATTTATAGCTATGGCAAGTGCACCAGTCGATCAAGTAATAAAGTGAATGAGTAGAGTATCGTCCCTAGAGGATTGGAAAATAAGTACTGAAAAGCTCTTTCCTATGCTTTATTTAGAAGATCGATTTATGAGAATAAGAAATTAAAAAAAATAAAAAAAATAATTAAAAGTTTTTAATTAAATAGAGAGAGTGTAAATTATTAGGGTTTTAAATTCAAGAGCAATGGATTACTAAGGCAATCGGTTCACCAACTCAGTCAATACAATATTCAGATTTTTAGATTAATTTTATTTCATGTGACGGTGGAGTCTCCTAATTTATTCACTATCCTTTGGTCCAGGCATAGCAAATCTATTAATATTTATTAATTATCCTTTGGTCCAGGTGTAATTTAAATAAATATTAATGCATTAGGTTTTGTGAAACCCTCTAATTAAAATACGCTACGTCCAAAGCGCACTAAAATTCCCGCATGCATATGAATTCTAATTTGATTCATAATACAAGGTATATAATCAAGAAGCATTAACATAGATGTACTTGGTCCGTAACATCTATGTTCATCAGATCAATTAGAAGATGGCTAGTAATCTAAAAGCATTAAGATCAGATTTATATACTCCTCATGAATAAAATTTAAAAATAAATCACACTGAATATTGCATCAAAAGAGTGGCTACACCTTAGCCTTAGTAAAATAAAATTTAGTTCATGATAACAAATTCAAAAATAATAAATAAAATAAAAAGCATAGAAAATTAGACTATTTGATTGCTGAAATTGATTATCTGCTGCTCTTGATGTGGAGAACTTGGCGAAGAAGAAGAGGCTCCTTGATGTCTTGATCGTTGAAGAAAAATAAAAAAAAAACCTTTTGATTTTCTCATAAATCACTTTTTTTTTATCTCTCTCCTCTCTCTTTCTCTCTCTCTTTCTCCCTCTCTCTTTCTCCCCGTCTCTCTCTTTGTCTCTCTCTCTCTTTTTCTCTCTTTTTTTTTTATTTCACGGCAACAGGCTTTTTCTTATAGGTAAAGAGTTTTATTTCCCTTAAAATCCATCAAAAATTAGGTTTAGGACTCCTAAATCGACTCAAATTAAGATTTGGGTAATTCTGCCTGTTAGATCGGTCCAAAAACCACTCAAAAACCTCCCATTATATCGGTCCAAAAACCACTCAAAAACCCCTTAAAATGACCCAGATCAAGTCGGATTTAATTTCAGCCGTTGGATCATCTATTGGATCGAATCTGGGCCATCCGATCGTGTTGAAATAAGCCTTCAGACCTTTAGTTTTACGTCGGGAAGAATCTCGACCGTTGGATCTCGATCGGGAGCTGCGGATGCCATCCATCAGCGCCTTCTTCTCGTCCGTTCGATCAAGCTTCAGTGAAAACCGCCCGTTGGATCAGCCAAAATTCCCAAATTGCCCTCCGTGGACCGTGCGCAAGCCCGGTGTTGCGTAGACCGCTGCGTTCTTCAACCAATCAGCGCACGCCTCTTGCTGTGAAATTCCCGAATTACCCTTCAGATGGTCCACCGTGCATCGCGAAAAATGCTGACGTCAGCGTTGCATCGGCTGTTTTTTTTTTTTTTTTTTGAAATTCGATTTTGGGCTCGTTTGAAGTCCGTTTTGCCTGAAATTTTTTTCATCAGAATCAGAAAAATGAGATCTTCACATTGGTGGCCTTCTTTCCTACATAAGATTAATAAAAATATTAATTTCTTAATAAAATAGATTAATTTATTTTATAATTTAATACTTTTATTAGTATATTTTTACCACTTATCACACCCCCCAATTTAATCATTACTAGTCCCTTAGCAATATTTTATTTAATACTATATTTCAATAAGATTATCCATCACAAAGATAAAATCTAGGATTAAAGGTCAAAAAGTTTAGAAAATACTGCTAACTAAATATTGAGCTTCAGAAGCAAAGTTTTCAGTCAATACAATTAAAAACTTTCTTAGAGTACATCAAAGATCTATAGCACTTATGTTCGTGATGACTAACTTTAGCATTTTAGTATTAAATTAAAAGAACAAAAGTATCCTCTCTTATCACCCATTTTGGTCAATTTTCTATACATTCTCAATTTTATACTCATGAATTAAGGTAGCTTTCACACTGCCCATTTTTTTTTTTTTTGTACTGTGCTGAGCATCCTGGCCTTTCCTTCACCGTTTTACATGAATTTCCATACTTGATCTAGGTGCAGAGATCCAGTTACTAGGCTTTGGGCAATCCATATATACTCTGTCTTTTGCACTTTATTTATAGGCAGGTAGCTCTATCCTTAAATTTAAGCTTCTTTGATTAGAATGTATATTAATTACCAATTTTCAGTGATAATTAAATCCTCAATTGACCTTATAATCAATACCTACTTTGCCTTGTTAGTGTGCATGTGCAATAAAAAGTGCTAATAATCTTTTAATGACCTAAGTAGGCTGCTAAAAGTTGACCAACTAATCTACTTCTTTAACTCATTACATTCATTAGCAAATAATTCTATCTTTTATCACTTATCCAGTTTATCTTGCTCAAGATTTTCTTCTTGACACATGGGATTTATTATTATTATTATTATTATTATTATTATTATTCTACATTATCTTAAAGGAAAAAGAAAAATAAAGGATGTAATAAAGGATAGGAAAGAATACACCTGATTTGGTTCAATCTGGTTGTTTGGAGCTTTGAAATTTTGCTTGAGTTCTTATTGATTTTTCTGCAAAATTGAAAATACACATCAGAGCAGTAAAAGAGCAACAACAAATTACTAAAAAATAAAAGAAAAGAAAAATGATAAAAACTAAAAAGAAAAGAAACAACCTATCTAGTAGTTCTGATTTATAGTCTTCAGCTTGACTTTCTTTGAGTTCTAAAGTGGATCAATCCGGTGCCACTTCAATTGGAATACTTTCATGTTTAATCAAGTCCTCTTTCAATTTGATATTGCTTGCTTTTATAGTCTCAAACCTATTTTCTACAGAATTCTCATATAATGGATTATCAATAATGTCAATTAAAAAACAAGTTTGATTATCATCAGGATGTTTAGTATCTTTAAAAATATTAAAAGTAACTTGTTCGTCTTGGACTCTAAGAATTAATTTTTCTTATTGAACATCTATTAAAGCTCCTCCAGTAGCTAAAAAGGGTCTCCCTAAAATAAGGAGTACATCATAATCTTCTTCCATATCAAGAACAATAAAATCAACAGGAAAAATAAACTTGTTTACCTTTACCAAGACATCCTCCACTATACCTCTTGGATATTTAATGGATCTATCGGCTAATTGAAGAGTAATAGTGGTAGGCTTTGGTTCTCCTAGACCCAGCTTCCTGAAAATAGAAAAAGGCATGAGATTTATGCTTGCTCCTAAATCACATAAAACTTTATCAAAAGTACAATCACCAATAATGCAGGGGATAGTAAAACTCTCTGGATTTTTTAACTTCTGTGGTAATTTATTTTGAAGTATTGCTGAGCATTCTTCATTCAAATTTATTCTCTCATGCTCCTTCAGCTTTTTCTTATTTGTTAAGATTTTTTGAGAAACTTGGCATACCTGGGCATTTGAGTAATAGCATCTACAAAAGAAATATTAATATGTAAATTCTTTAAAATTTTGAAAAAGTTAGAAAATTTCTTATCTGGATGCTGTATTTGTCTCTCTGGGAATGGTAGTGGCAGCACGTAGGGCTTCACATTTGGATCAGCAAACCGTATACCTGGAGACCATCCATCTGCTGGTTGTTTTGGTGACTGACGAGTTTGAGTTGATGGTTTCTTATTTGTAGTTGGCTCTTCAGTCTCTTTCTTCTGATGTGGCTCCTCCAGCTTTGTACCACTTCTTAGGGTGATAGCATTGACTTGCTCCCTTGGATTTGTCTCCGTATTGCTTGGCAAGGATCCTTGAGGTCTCTCGGAGATTATCTTAGCCATTTGACCTATTTGCATCTCCAAGTTTTGAATTGCTGCTGTTTGGTCTTGCCTAAGTTTGGCTTCCAAATTTTTTATAGTTGCTTCTTGGTTTTGCATAAATTTGACCATCAGCTCTTCCATGTTGGACTTCTTTTCAGGTACTTGGAATCCCGGGGGTGGTTGTTGTGCTGCATTTTGATTGCTCCATGAGAAATTTGGGTGCTACCTCCACCCTTGATTGTATGTGTTGGAGTAGGGATTGTTTTGTTGCGGCCTAAAAAAATTACCAATATAATTAGCTGTACCAGTTATTTTAGCAAAAGGATTACTTGTCTGGCAATTGCTCGTATCGTGTCCTCCTCCACACAGGTCACAAGTCATGCTCTGAATATGCATAGCTGTTCCCTTTAAGTTGTTGACTTTGGCTCTAAGGACTGCAATTTTATTTAGTAAAGTTGGCACACAATCTACTCCCTGCACAGCTGCTAGTCTTTTTGGCATCATGCGCTCTGTCTGCCATTGATAGCTATTTGATGCCATCTCATCGATCAGATCGAAGGCTTCTTCCTCCATTTTTTGATTAATGGTTCCTCCTGCTGCTGCATCAATCATAGATCGATTAGTAGGAGATAAACCATTATAGAAAGTTTGTACTTGAAGCCATACGGAAAGTTGATGATGTGGACATCTCCTCAGCAGTTCCTTGAAATGCTCCCAAGCCTCATATAGTGTCTCCATGTCCATCTGTATAAAAGAAGTGATATCGTTGCGCATCTTAGTAGTTTTGGAAGGTGGAAAGTACTTGGCTAAGAATTTTTGGGCTAGGACATCCCAAGTTGTGATAGAACCTGTAGGAAGAGAATGAAGCCAATTTTTAGCTTTATCCCGTAAAGAGAAAGAAAATAACCTTAATCAAATAGCATCATCCAACACTCCATTAATTTTAAAAGTATCGCAAAGTTCAAGAAAATTAGAAATATGGGCATTTGGATCATCATGCACGTGTCCACTGAATTGGACAGTTGATTGAATCATCTGGATCATCGCCGATTTTATTTTGAAGTTGTTTGCTCGTACAGGCGGTCTCCTGATGCTCGAAGCTGCATCGGCTATAGATGGTGTGATGTAATCATTTAATGGACGATGTACTGGTCGAATAGCTTCATGCTATCCTTCAGTCGTCATATCCAATCCTAGATTGATGTCGTCAGGATCTTCAGTTGCCATGTTTCTCTCTTATTGTAGTCTTCAAATAGTCCTTTCAATTTCTGAATCTAAAGGTAGTAAATTACTATGTCCAGTACGTGTCATGCACTTAATTTTTTTTTTTTTTAATAATAAAAATTGAAAATAAATTTCTAAAGTAAAGCTAGGATCAAAATTTTAATATTGTTTTAGACACAATCCTCGGCAACGATGCCAAAAACTTGATGCGTGCTAATTTATAGCTATGGCAAGTGCACCAGTCGATCAAGTAATAAAGTAAATGAGTAGAGTATCGTCCCTAGAGGATTGGAAAATAAGTACTGAAAAGCTCTTTCCTATGCTTTATTTAGAAGATCGATTTATGAGAATAAGAAATTAAAAAAAATAAAAAAAAATAATTAAAAATTTTTAATTAAATAGAGAGAGTGTAAATTATTAGGATTTTAAATTCAAGAGCAATGGATTACTAAGGCAATCGGTTCACCAACTCAGTCAATATAATATTCAGATTTTTAGGTTAATTTTATTTCATGTGACGGTGGAGTCTCCTAATTTATTCACTATCCTTTGGTCCAGGCATAGCAAATCTATTAATATTTATTAATTATCCTTTGGTCCAGGTGTAATTTAAATAAATATTAATGCATTAGGTTTTGTGAAATCCTCTAATTAAAATATGCTGCGTCCAAAGCGCACTAAAATTCCCGCATCCATATGAATTATAATTTGATTCATAATACAAGGTATATAATCAAGAAGCATTAACATAGATGTACTTGGTTGTAACATCTATGTTCATCAGATCAATTAGAAGATGGCCAGTAATCTAAAAGCATTAAGATTAGATTTATATACTCCTCATGAATAAAATTTAAAAATAAATCACACTGAATATTGCATCAAAAGAGTGGCTACACCTTAGCCTTAGTAAAATAAAATTTAGTTCTTGATAACAAATTCAAAAATAGTAAATAAAATAAAAAGCATAGAAAATTAGACTGTTTGATTGCTGAAATTGATTATCTGCTGCTCTTAATGTGGAGAACTTGACGAAGAAGAAGAGGCTCCTTGATGTCTTGATCGTTGAAGAAAAATAAAAAAAAAACCCTTTTGATTTTCTCACAAATCATTTTTTTTTTATCTCTCTCCTCTCTTTCTCTCTCTCTTTCTCCCTCTCTCTTTCTCCCCGTCTCTCTCTTTGTCTCTCTCTCTCTTTTTCTCTCTCTTTTTTTTTTTTATTTCATGGCAATAGGCTTTTTTTATAGGTAAAGAGTTTTATTCCCCTTAAAATCCATCAAAAATTAGGTTTAGGACTCCTAAATCGACTCAAATTAAGATTTGGGTAATTCTGCCCGTTAGATCTTGATCAAATGGTCCAAAAACCACTCAAAAACCCCTTAAAATGACCCAGATCAAGTCGGATTTAATTTCAGCCGTTGGATCATATATTGGATCGAATCTGGGCCGTCCGATCGTGTTGAGATAAGCCTTCAGACCTTTAGTTTTACATTGGAATGAATCTCGACTGTTGGATCTCGATCGGGAGCTATGGATGCCGTCCATCAGTGCCTTCTTCTCGTCCGTCCGATCAAGCTTCAGTGAAAATCGCCCATTGGATCAGCCAGAATTCCCAAATTGCCCTCCGTGGACCGTTTGCGAGCTCGGTGTTGCATGGACCGCCGCATTCTTCAACCAATCAGTGCGCGTCTCTTGCTGTGAAATTTCCGAATTACCCTTCAGATGGTCCACCGTGCACTGCGAAAAATGCTGACGTCAGCGTTGCGTTGGCATTTTTTTTTTTTTAAAATTCGATTCTGGGCTCGTTTGAAGTCCGTTTTGCCTGAAATTTTTTTCATCAGAACCAAAAAAATGAGATTTTCACATTGGTAGCTTTCTTTCCTACATAAGATTAATAAAACTAATAAAATAAATTAATTTATTTTATAATTTAATACTTTTATTAGTATATTTTTACCACTTATCACCTAACATGAGCAAAATGAAGATCTCTGATCGTGTATGACAGGAGGAGATGAGAGACCCTTTTAATGATCCTTTTGTGTCCCTACTATTCTATTAGGAATAGGAGGAGAACCTTATCCTAACATGAGCAAAACGAAGATCTTCGATCGTATAAGATAGGAGAAGGGAAGAGATCCTTTTAACAACTCTTTTGCACCTCTACTATCCTGTTAGAAATAGGAGGAGAACCTCATCCTAACATGAGCAAGATAAGGACCTCCAATTACTTAAGATAGAAGAAGAGGAGAGGCTCTTGTGATGGCCCTTCAAGTGCTCCTACTAACGATGTCAGGAACAGGAGGAGAACCTCATCCTGACATGAATGAAGACCTCCAATCATTTAAGATAGAAGGAAGACCAATCCCATCAAGAACATGAGGACGGAAGACCTCCAATCATTTAAGATGGAAGGAAGATCAAAGAAAAACTAATCCCATCAAGAACATGAGGAAGACCTTATCCTGATAGGAGGAGAGAGACCAAGCCAATTATGTCAGAAATAGGAGGAGAACCTCATCCTGACATAGATGAAGACCGTTGACAGGAGAAGAACACTTACCAATGATTATTTCAATAAAAGATAAGATGAAGAAAATGGCAAAAACAACCGACGATAAATCCATGCAAGACAAAGAGACAATAGAGGAAAACTTCATTCTATTAAAAACTGGAGTCTATTATAAAGGTCCACAAGACCCTGTACAGAAAACAAAAAGAGAAGAGGAGAGAAAGAAAAAAAAAATAAAGTCCTAAGAGGGCCCGAAATCCTCAGACTTCGGGCTACCGATCCTTGCCATCCCCAAAGATTGCTTCAAACTGATGATTTCTTCTTTAAGTTCTCTTCTTTTCAGCAGGCTCTCCACAAATAATCTATCAGCCCACTGAAAATTATCCTTAGACTCCCGCAGCTGCCTTCTTAGGACCTCCGACTAGGCCTCCGCATCCTTAACGGCTTGATGCTCATATGTCATTTAGATCTTCAGCTGTTGAAGTTCGGCCTTATCCTTCTTGTACGACTTTGAAAGATCACCAAAGGATTTCTTTAAAGAAGCAAGTTGCTCTAACTCTCCGCTAACACCGGTCTGCTGGCTATCGGCTAGCTGCCTCCGAAGATGGGTCACTTCATCTCTAGCCACCTTAAGCTCGTGCTCAAGTTTAGATATTTTCTCCACCTAGCATACTCTATAACTGTGGTGCCAAGCTTCGGTATCCTGAAGTTGTCTTTGGAGTTTCAAAAATTTGTTCAACCAATCCCAGTTGTACTGTGCCTTCTCAGAAGACCATGGCGAACTCCCTTCCAGTAGTAAAATTTTTTCCTTTACCGTGTTAAGCTTAACTTCAAGGAAGCTGGCTTTGGCTATTAAAGATCAAGTCTTCTCACTATCATGCTTTTTGGTCTCTTCGAGCTCAACTTCAA
Organism: Cocos nucifera; assembly: GCA_006176705.1. Taxonomy (NCBI): domain Eukaryota; kingdom Viridiplantae; phylum Streptophyta; class Magnoliopsida; order Arecales; family Arecaceae; genus Cocos; species Cocos nucifera. Next base: position 476,516 of record QRFJ01000416.1, read on the forward strand.
AATTCCTTCTTTTTGATATAATCCATAGAACCTTTTTTGTGCACTTGGCGTAAGCGAGTAACCTCGATCGTTAACTCTGAGCAGCTTTTTCTTGACTTTTGAAGTTCACCTTCAACCTTCTTCAACTTCTTTTTCAACTGATGAACTTTCTTCTTCAAGTTTTTAACAATGGATCTTAAAGGGATGCCCTCGGATAGTGGCGCAGCTTTAGCTGGAAAAGGAGGGTCAGGGCTTTTCTCGTCAGGGGAGTTCTGAATAATAAACACCACAATACGAGTATGAAATTTAATTTAGTTTCATTGCATTAAGGAAATGTTTGAATACATTGAAAGAAAAAAGAAAAAGTACAAGTCGTCAAAAGTTTTAGACCTTGGTCGGTACAGTAGCGGTGAGGTCGGTACAGGAGTAGGTTCGAGAACCGTGGCTATAGGCTCAGGAGCTTTAGGGGTAGGCTCAATGGTAGGAGAGGCAACACCAGCATTAGAGGGACCAACTTCTTTGCTGGGTTCGTCCATCAGAAGGTCAAGGTCAACCTTAGGGACGTTCTTTGTGACCCTCCTCATGTAGATCTCGAATCCCTCCAAGAAAGCTTCCTTGGCGAAAGCAATCTTGATGTCTTCCATGACTTTGGAAGACTTGAAGGCCTCGACAGCGTGCTCCTTCTCGGTGCCAACCACCTCTTCAGCCTTCCTCCTCTTGTCCTCAGAAAGGGTCAGGGCCACCTTTGACCCTGCCGAAGACTCTTCCTCCATCCCCAATGCCTCTCAAATGCGCTCGACCTTTGTGGCTTGTGTCTCGGAGGCCACCTTCAAGCTGTCGACTTCAGCCCGAATCCTCTCAGTCTCCGTCTGAGCCTCCTGAAGAGCTTTAGAAGCCTCAGCTTGGCAAAGATTAGCTATCCTTGAATGGGCAAACAAGTAATGCCCCAGCTATAGAACAGAAAGAACTTAAGTCAGAACTTTGAAAGTACATCCTTCATTCAAACAAGTTTGGAGAAGTTGGTTATCTCTAGATAAGCAACAAAGGATTCATCGAACCTCTCCGCATTCTCCTTTCGGACCATTCTGTCGATGATGTGTGGGAGAATGCTACCCTACATCAAGAAATGGACAATCTTTCAGTCATCCAAGGAACCCTCCTCTTGGCCAGAGCTCTCACCGCCAGAGCGCCTGACCTTCTTCGCAATGGCATTCTTCTCCTTCTTCTTCCTCTTCCCTGTGACTTCCCCTCGCTCAAGTGGTGTCGATGGAGCAACTTCACCAGACATGTCTGGACTCGGTGCTACCGCATCGGACTTTAGGGTAGGCACTATCTGGATCATCATGGCTGGGGTTGGCTCTTCAATGCAAACCTTCTTCGATGGTTCCCCAGCGGCATTGCCTTTCATCTTGGGGGATTGGATCTCCTTCATCAAGAAGTTTGGCTCTTCAGGAGTTATTTTTGTGGTAGAAAAAGTTAAAATCAGAAAAAGAAAGAAAATAATATACAATTAGCAGGTCATGGAGGACTACTTGCCAGGTCAAAAGGACTGAGACCGAGGTTAAAATTAAGAAAAACTCTCAAAAAATTAAGAAAAATAAGACTCAAATTTTTTTTGAAGAAATCGAAAGGACGAAGATGCCAAAAAACATAGGAATAATCAACAGGAGGGTTCAGGGACTAACCTAAATCGATAGAGAAGAATGGAGAGATGGCGAGCTCGATGAAAATCGAACAGGAGAACCCTTGAGAATCGAGGAAGATGATGAAAAACAATAGCACTCCGGAGCAGGAAGAAGATGAAGACCAAAAAAAAAAGAGAAGAAACCCGGGCAAACTGAAATCCTAAAGGAAGAAGGTGAGCTTAAATAGCCACAAGAGTCTGAGGCAGTCATGATTGCATGTCTCCACTAACCAACCTCTGGTCGACATGTATCCCGTTCATCATGATAGAGGGTTGACAATGGACAGAACCATAATTGTGCCATACCTTGGATAGCGCTTTGGTGAGAATTTCAAAAATTATCTTTTTGGATCACCTTATATTTGAGAAGTTGCAGTGCCAGCATGGTAAATGCCAAAACTTCCTTTCCAGCAGGTGTGAAGAGCGGAAAAGGACTTTGGCATTCTCATTTCTTTACTTTCTCCATTCAAATTTCAAACTCGAGAGTAAGGGGGCTTATGTTAGGAATAAACCTTCACCTGTCGAAGTTCGATAGAATGCTAGGTCTTAAGGTAACCTCATCCAGTGAAAATAATCGTGACCGACTTCAACCAGTGAAGAATCCCTGCTTAGCATCAAGGCCGCAGATCTCCAACTTAGACTTGCAAGCCAACTTCCTCGATTCTGATCGCTAGCTTTTTCAGAAGGCTTCGAAATCTATAAGGTGTTGTGGGTTTCACCCAGACGAGCTTGAATAGTGATGACAGCCCTCTAAGCAATTAAGTATTTGGTCCTAGTGCAATATGGCCTGGCCGATGTTGAAGCTTCTTGAACTCCTCCCTAACTAAAACTTTTCTAGATTGTTCGATCTTGATTGGTAGAGCTACACCTCGGATGAACTTCTGTAGTATGCGGTGAGTGGCGGGTCTTTGGATTCTCACCAAGAACCTTTGATGTGCAAGCAAAAGGACCTCAGCATTAATTCTTAGTTCCGCAAATACCAATCAACGTACAAACAATCTTGGAGATATCCGAACATCTTTTGAACTGCTATCTCCTCCAAGTCGGACTCCTCCAGTCAGACTCCATCCGGATGATCTCCGTCGATCGCCCTCCTTTCGGATGACCTCCCCCAGTCAGATTTTCTTCTAGATGAACTTCTTCCAATAGTCGAGCAAGCTCCCTTTGGTCGACCTCCTTCCAGTCGACCTTCTTTTGATCATTCGAAAGGACCTCATCGTCCACATGAATCCAGCTACCAACTTAGTACAAGCCAATCCACATACGGGCAACCTTAAAAGGAGTCCGAACTTCTCTGAAAATGTTATGACTCGAAGTTCTTCACTATCAATACCTGCTCCCTCTAAACATTAACTATTAAATCCCAATGGACCGGCAAGTCATGACAAAGGACACTGCACTCGATTGGCACATCATGATAAAGGACACGTGGCCCCGAACGATCCACTACCAGATGGTTATGGTTGTCACCATCAGTTTGTTACAGACTTTATCTATAAAAAAGACCCTCAAGATATATTTTTTTAGATCTCCCGTACTCCTCTCCATTACTCTGTCTCTAAATTTTTTAAGCACTTCATTTCTATGGGCCAGAAGAGTTGACTTGATCGTCGGAGGGTCCTGCCAGCGCCACCACCCATGATTCCAGTTGGGACTTCTATTTTGTAGGTTTCCAGAGGCGACCTCATCTTCTCTAGCTCTAGCTCTGTTTTGGCATCAACTAGATTCTGCACCAACAAGGATCATTATACTATTTTTTTTGAAAAAAATAAAATTGCAAGTAGTTTCTTAATTAATAATCTCTACCAATTATATATTGATATTTCTGTGTTTAATGTCAAGCAAAACGTGAATGCCACAGGATCTATGAGACCTAGGGATAGTTTTAACGAAAGATTTTTATGGCGCCTTAGGCTAGATCATATAGTGGAAGATAAGATTGTTGCCTAGAGATAGCAACCCAAGAGGGGGGGGGGGGTGAATTGGGTTCTTATAAAATTTTAACCAAATTTACTTTCTAAACAAGTTTAGTATGTGCTTTGATTTTAACTAAAGTGATGTGATGAAATGTATGTAATATAAGCAGCGGAATTAAGATAACAAAATCAAACTATGAAAGTAAAGCAAGAATTATAAGCATGCAAATTATGCAAAGGGAAAGAAGAAAAGAGCACAATACAAACACAAAGATTTATAGTGGTTCGGTGCAACCCGCACCTACGTCCACTCCCCAAACTTCACTTGAGATTTCTACTATAATCTACTCTTGATTATAGTGTGTTTATTTTTCAGGCTCACAAATAAATCTAGTTGATTTTCACAGGAGCACCAACCAAAATCTAACATCTTTAGTTTTTCAAGTTCACTAACAACCCAGTTGATTTTTCGGACTCACCAACCAAAACCTACAATGTCCAATTTCGAACTTGGACAGGCCTAATCTCCAAGTTTCTTTCCTCCAAAGAAACTTATAAAGAAATTAAAATTACAAATGAAAGTTTCAGCATAGTATAAAAAATAGAGTTTAAGCTCTTTTAGATTCTAAAGAAGAAGCCGATGATGCGCTCGATTGAAGCTTGGCTTTTTTTGAAATTATGCTTGAGAGGATGTGGAAGATGTTGAAGAAGCTTGCTTTGAATGCTTACTGAAATCTATGCATAATTTTTCTCTCCTTTCTTCTCTTTGGATATTCAATATTCCTCATCGAAACTAATAGAAATTCTCTTTAAATATTTTGTTCTTTTTTCAATTGATTCTTCATCTTTTAAATACCTTTAGAGATGGTTGGAGGAGAGTTCTAGCCATTGGGAGCTTTAAAATAGCCATTGGGGTTAAAAAATAGCCGTTGTAAAACTATCCATTGAAGGCTATTCGTACAAAATGAGATCTCTCAATTTTTTATGAGACCTCTCATCAAATTTTGAGATCTTTCGATTTTGAATCGAGAGGTCTCATCAGAATCATGAGACCTCTCGAGAATCCTGTAAGATCTCTTGCTATCAGAGAACAGAAACTAAGTTTTTATCTCCTGAGATTGAGATGTCTCAAGTTCAACTTGAAACCTCTATTCTAAGACTATTTTGAGGGATTTTTGCTTCCAATCAAGGAGATTTAATTTTTATTTAAATTTTACTTTATTTCTTTCTTATTTTGATCAAAAAGCTCTCTTTCTTATAATCTTGAAAGCTTAACAAAAATTTTTTTTTTAAAGATCTTGACTTGATGAATTTTTGTAGATTTTTTTTTGAAATGATTCTTTAATTTAAATACTTGAAAAGACCTACATCCACTCATGAAATACATGGTTAAATACTTAAACACTCAAAGTTTGGCAATTATCAAAATCAACATGGGGTCAACAATCTCCTTCTTTTTGATGATGGCAAAAACTTTGAGTATATGCATAGAATAAAGTTTAATATATTTCAATAAATTGACTAGTATAAATCATGAAGTAATGATATACATAATTATAAATACACTCTTCATAAAAGTTAATACCAAAACTCTTTTAAGTTAAATTTGAATGTTTCAAGTAATATCATGAAATGTATAGGCTTAAGCACATTTAAATAGCATATGCTCACATAACATATACTTAACAAATCTTCTCCTCCTTTTTGACAATATTAAAAAAAAGCTAATGAGAAGAAACAAGCAAAATCATCATCAAAGCTTTAAATTAAGAGATATATCAAATTTATGAAGTCAAATCAAAGAAATCATCTCTCCATTTAAAATAAAATAACTTTTTCTTTAAGAACTTAGCTTGAGTTCAAATAATAAAGGCTCTCCCCCTTTGTAAATGAATATGATCCTTTTTAATCTGATTTTCAGATATGCACTTTTAAGCTTTAAGAAGAATAGGGCTTTTTAAAGAATTTAATCATGAAATCAAGTATAGTATATACTTTAATATTTAATCTTTTTTCTTCAAAAATTTCAGTCAATTAAGTTCGAAAAAGGTATGTATCGAGAATGTATCGAGCAAAGTAAAATAAATAGAATCAAAGAAATAGATAGTCATATTTTCAAATTCATTGCTTTGAGTAAAAATTATTTCAAAACAAATAATTCATAAAAAATTTGTAATGCACATAAAAAATTTAGGATCAAATTTAAATTTTTAAATGAGTTTCAAAATTTAGTTTAGAAATTCATTTCTTGGAGTAAGAATATATTTTTAAATTCAATTTAACTCTAATCATTTGCCAAAAAAGATCATGCAAATCAAGTTTAAAGTTTGGCAAATGAAAAGTTCAGTATTATATTTATCAATGAGCTTCTAAATTATAAGAATGTATCAAAATTAATTTATTTGAAGTAAGAATATGTCTCAAACTTTTTTTTCACTCCAAATAGTTTTCAAAAATGATTTGACAATCAAATCAGAAGCATATAGATCAAATGGAATCATCATATTAAGGCTCAAAAGTATAATGAAATCAATGTTCATTTACTTTAATATAAGCTAATTAGAATTTTCAATCACATCACTCTCCTTATTTTTCATAATTAATGCCTGATAAATTTATTTTTTAATTTTTTTCTCTACTTTTTTTCAAATCAAGCAAATTAAATATGAATTTAACTATTAAATTCAGATTTTCTAAATTTGAAAGATATTTTCAATTTCAAAGCCCTTTTCAAATAATTGATCATTTCTTCTTTAATAATTTTTTTCTTATTTTAGCAAATAATGTTATTTTAAAATTAAATATAATTTAAAAGTACAAACCTTAATTGAATGAAATAAGTAGTAATCAAACAAAATATTCACTCAATTAAGTTCAGAAAAACGTATGAAATTCTTTGAATTTATCTCAAAAGATATCATATCAAGAGTATATCAATGTAAAATAGATTTGAGACATTATATCCAATTCTTTTATCAAAAAATAATATAATAAAATACAAGTCAAGAATGATACCAATGATATCAAGAGTGAAAATTTTCATAGAAAGAAACTTCTTGATACCAATTAAACTGAAATTTAGACCAAATCATGATTTTCTTAATAGTTAAATACCATTTAAAGATTAATTTATGAATTTAGCTTGATATCAATGAATTTAGTTTTGAATTGATAAAGATAAATTAATTCAAATAAATCAATTTGAGTTGATATTAGCAAATCAGTCAAGATACACCATAAAAAGATTTTAAGTTACTCTTCAAAATATCATCTCTTCCTTTTCTTAAGAAAAATCAAGCAATTATAGTTTCAAAAAAGATATGAATTTTTGAATTTATCTCAAATGATATTATATCAAATGATATAGCAGTGCAAAACTAAATTTGAAATAAAGACATTCTTTTCTTCTTATCAAAAGATAGATCAATCAAATACATAGTAAATAGTAAAATATTTGATACCAATCACTTAAAATTGAAGTCCTCTTTCAAAGTTTAGTTTTAAGGATAAATGATAACTTCCTTGAAACATCTTGTTTGATGTCAACTTTAAAAGATTCAAGAAGGCCATTTTTCAAATTTAATTTTCAAACTTAATCAATTGAAATAAAGTTTGAATATTTATTAATAAATTCTCTTTTAAGATTGAAAAAGAAAATCAAAATAATGATCAAGACGGATATTCATATTAATTTGGGGGAGGATCCAAAATTAATCAATTAGGGGTATGATAATCTAACAAATCAATTATAATCAAATCAAGTTGAATCTAGATAATGGTTCTATGGGATTTGATTCGACTAGAGAATTTTAAACTCTTAGGAGTAAATCTAAGATGTAATGAAGATGACTACATCAAGAATTTAATTTTTATGATTGAATATTTTATTTTCAAGTACTTAGATTATGCAATTTTTTTTTGACAATATTTCAATATTTAAGCATCTTATGGAGGATTGTCAAACTTAGTTCAATTTTTAAGTTTAGCATCCAAATAGTTTCATATACAATCAAGCTCATAACAATTTAGTTTCTTAGATAATTGAAGATCAATATAGTATGATACAAATAATTGAACAAGCATGTTGAATTTAGAATAGAATAATAAGCTTAAAATGAGTAATCAACAGAATATATTAGTTTTGATCAATACATCAAACTTTCAATTTATAGAGTATGATCATTTTAAACAATGATAAAATCATCAAAATCAATCAAACATACTCAATAATTATGCTAGTTAATAATCAGAATATATTTATTAGACAATGATGCATGATGTGAGAAAAGTTTAGATTTTACCAAACCTCATCACCCATCCAATTTTATTTCCAAGGTATCCATTCATAATATTTTTTTTTCATTTCATTGGATCCTTGATGTACCTATAAAATTATTTACTAGATTTTGGTACCCAAGCCATCTTGGGTCCGTTGAGGTTAGAGCTTATGGTTCCTTTTGGAACCCATATTTTCTTTATCAAGGCTTGCCCAATTCTTTTAAAGTTGCATTCCACAATTTTGTGATCAATTTGATTACATTTAAAGCATTTAATGGGATAATCTTTAGTTGAAGCTCTTATAAAAATATTTTTAGCATTTTGCTGCTTTCTAGAAATATTAAAACTAGTTTCTATTTTATTGAAAATAGTTCCATTAACTTTTACCAAAGGTTGGAGATTTTGAAAACTAATGGTAAATTTTTCAGCAATAGATTTTAAAATTTTAATCTCTCTTCTTAATTTTTTATTTTCTCCCAAGAGCTCTTTCTTTTTGTTTAAAAGATTTTCATTTTCTTTTAAGGAGAATCTTAAAGTATCATTATCCTTTTTAAGCTCCATATTTTCTTTAATTAAAGAATTTTTAGATTTAGTCCATTCTTCTTTTTCATTAGCCAAAGTATTCTTTTCTTTCAAGATATCTTCTTTTTCAATCAATAGTTTATTCTTATCATCAGCTAGAAGAAGATTAGATCTTTTAAGCTTTTTATTTTTCTGCCTTAGCTTTTTGTATTCATCCATTAAATCGCTAAAGGCTTCAAATAACTCATCGAATTTTTACTCAGAGGAGTTTTTAGATTTTATCTTATCCTTTTTTTACTTTCTTTTCTTCATCCGAGCTTGAAGTGTCATTGTTATCCCAAATTTCTAGCATAGCTCTTTTCTTGATCCTTTTGGAATACTTTTTGAGTAGGAAGCAATCTGACTTGTAGTGTCTTCTTTTGTTGTAGTTATAATAGGTGACCCTCTTTCTTTCTTTTTCTTCTTTCTTTTCTTTCTTTTTCATAGTTTTTTTTATGAGGAACTTCTTGAATTTACTTATGAGTAGCTCCATATCCTCATCATCATCTTCACTCTCTTCTTCATCTTCTTCTTCTTCCGACTCATCACTTTCTTCATGTTGTGCATTGGATTTGAAGATGATGGTCTTCATCTTTCTTGGCTCTTCTTTTTCTTCTTCCTTTTGAGCCAAGTTTAACTCATGAGTCATGAGTGAACCCATCAATCTTCTAAGGATAGCTTGGTGATGTCTTTTGCTTCTTGTATGGCTATCACCTTTGCTTCCCATTCCCTTGGTAAAGACCTTAAAACCTTGCAAACAAGTTCATAGTTAGTAAAGATTTTGCTAAGACCATTTAGAGCATTAATAATATCAGTAAATTTAAAAAATATTTTAAAAATTGACTTATATTTTTTTATTTTAAATATTTTATATTTATGAATAAGCAAATTAATTTTGGAGTCTTTTACTTGGCTTGTTTCCTCATGAGTCACTTTCAATCTTTCTCAAATTTTTTTTGCTGATGTACAAGTAGATATTCTATTAAATTTTTGTACATCAAGAGAGTAATAAAGAACATTAATGGCTTTAGCATTTAATTGCCATCTTCTTATCAAAATCATTCGAATCCTTTTTCGGTTTGGGAATAGACATACCATTAATTTCAATTATGGATGTGTGTGATCCTCTAGTTATGACTCTCCACATGTTATAATCTAAAGCTTATATGAAAATTTTCATTCTAGCTTTCCAAAATGTATAATTTATGCCATTAATAGTGGTGATGTAGATGTGAATTGGCCCTCAATAAATAATGAACCAAATAGGGTTGCCATGATCTTTTAATTTTTTAACTGCTAGGTTAATAAATAAATATTAGAGCACCTGCTCTGATATCAATTATTACCTAGAGATAGCAATCCAAGAGGGAGGATGAATTGGATTCTTATAAAATTTTAACCAAATTTACTTTTTAAATAAGTATATGCTTTGATTTTAACCGAAGTGGTGTGATGAAATGTATGCAATATAAGCAGTGAAATTAAGATAACAAAATCAAACTATGAAAGTAAAGCAAGAATTATAAGCATGCAAAGTATGCAAAGGGAAAGAAGAAAAGAGCACAACACAAACACACAAAGATTTATAGTGGTTCGGTACAACCCGCACCTACATCCACTTCTCAAATTTTTCTTGGAATTTCTACTATAATCTACTCTTGATTATAGTGTATTTATTTTTTAGGCTTACAAATAAACCTAGCTGGTTTTCACAGGAGCACTAACCAAAACCTAACATCTTTAGTTTTTTGGATTCACTAACAATCCAGTTGATTTTTTGGGCTCACCAACCAAAATCTATAATATCCAATTTTGGACTTGGATGGACCTAATTCGCAAGTTTCTTTTCTCAAAAGAAATTTGTAAAGAAATTAAAATTACAAATGAAAGTTTCAGCATAGTATAAAAAATAGAGTTTAAGCTCTTTTAAATTCTAAAGAAGAAGCCGATGATGCATTCGATTGAAGCTTGGTTTTTCTTCAAATTATGCTTGAGAGGATGTGGAAGATGTTGGAGAAGCTTGCTTTGAATGCTTGCTGAAATTTATGCACAACTTTTCTCTTTTTTTCTTTTCTTTGGATATTCAATGTTCCTCACCAAAACTAATAAAAATTCTTTTTAAATCATTTTTTTAATTGATTCTTCACCTTTTAAATATCTTTAGAGATGGTTGGAGGAGAGTTCTAGCCGTTGATAGTTCTGAAATAGCCATTGGGATCGAAAAATAGTCATTACAAAACTATCCATTGAAGGCTGTCCACGCAAAACGAGACCTCTTGATTTTTTATGAGACCTCTTATCAGATTTTGAGACCTCTCAGTTTTGAATCAAGATGTCTTGTTAGAACCATGAGACCTCTCAAGAATCTTGCAAGACCTCTCACTCTCATAGCACAGAAACTAAGTTTCTATCTTCTGAGATCGAGATATTTCGAGTTCAACTCGAGACCTCTCGAAATAATGTCAGAATTATGTTTGGGCGTGCAAGTCCACTCGAGAGCTCTCAAAAAAATTTTAAGACATCTTGAAAACTACTCCAAAACTATTTTAAGAGATTTTTGATTCCAATCAAGAAGATTTGATTTTTATTTGAATTTTACTTTATGTCTTCCTTATTTTGGTCAAAGAGCTCTCTTTCTTCTGATCTTTGAAAGCTTAAAAAATCTCTTTTCTTTAAGGATCTTGACTTGATTAATTTTTGTAGATCTTTTCTTGAAATAATTTTTTTAATTTAAATACCTAAAAAGATATACATCCACTCATGAAATACATGATTAAATACTCAAACACTCAAAGTTTGATAATCATTAAAATCAATCATGGGATCAACAATGATTAACAAATTAAAGAAATTCAGACTAATGGATCCGTTGACTTTCAAGTCATATCTAATTTATGAATTATGCCTTTAAGACAAAATAACCAAGCTTTCTTTTGTAGGACATGAAAAAAGGGCGACAGACCTACTTGCCTTGGTACATACAGATGTATCGGTCCATTTGATATGCCAGCTAGAGGCAACTTTTTCTACTTCATCATCTTTATCGATGATATGTCATGGTATGGATATGTGTACCTAATGTGACATAAGTCTAAAGCTTTTGAAAAGTTTAAGAAATTCTGACATGAAGTAGAAAAATAAATCAGAAAGCCCATTAAGGTTCTTCGATTTAATCGAGGAGGTGAATACCTTAGTCAAAAATTTCTAGACTATCTTAAAGAAAATAGCATAGTCTCATAATGGACTCCATCTAAAATATCTCAACTCAATAGAATTTTAAAACAAAAAAATTGGATCCTATTAGATATGGTCTGATCCATGATGAGCTTTATGGATCTCCTTGAGTTTCTTTGGGGATATAGTTTAATGATAGCTAACTACCTATTGAATAGGATTTTCTCTAAAATCATTCCTACCACACCGTATGAGATATGGCATGGTAAGAAATCAAGTCTAAGTCATCTCAGAATTTGGGATTGTTCAGCCCATGTCAAGAGACAACAGACGGATAAATTAGAATCTAGGTCCTTTAAAGCTCGATTTATCGGATATACTAAAGAGTTATTAGGATATTATTTCTATCTTTCAGAAGACTACAATGTGATTGTTAGTCGACATATCATTTTTTTTTGAAAAATAGTTTATTCAAGATGGTGACATCGGAAGATAGATTAGGCTTGAGGAGAAAGTATCTGAAAAGCAACGAGCCAAGAAACCTATAGAACCCAATCAGTTTGAGCCGATCCAAGCACAACCTCCACCTCATAGATTAGGTAAAATTTTTCATCCTCCTAAGAGTTACTTGGACTCTATTTCAGAGGATGTAGAGAAAATATTCCTCATAAGAAATAGAGTTCATGATGATGATCCCAAAATCTATGATGAGACGATATCAGATATCGACTTCGAGAAATGGCTTGAGGCAATAAAGTTAGTGATTGACTCAATGCGCTCGAACCAAGTCTGGACCAGGATAGATCCATCTGAAGGTATTATACCTATTGGATGTAAATGAATCTTTAAGAGAAAGATAGATTTTGATGAAAATGTAGAGATATTTAAGGTTAGACTAGTAGCGAAAGGATATAGTCAGCCGAACGTATTGACTATCAGAATACTTTTTTATCAGTAGCTATGCTAAAATTCATTCATACATTGCTTGCTATTGCAGTCTATTTTAATTATGAAATATGATAGATGGATATGAAAATGACATTCTTAAATGCATATCTTGAAAAAGATATCTATATGGAACAGTTTCTTAGTTTCACATCTGGTGATAGTGATCACAAGATCTGTAAGCTGCAAAGATCCATATATGGACTTAAGCAAGCATCTCAGAGCTGGAATGCTCATTTTAATGATGTGATCAAATTATTTGGTTTTATAAAAAATGAGAAGTCCTATGTTTTCAAAAAATCAGTGAGAGCACTATTATCTTCCTCGTGTTGTACGTGGATGGCATCCTCCTAATTGAAAATGATATTTTCATGTTGACCATGGTCAAAATGTGGTTATTAAAAGAGTTTTCTATATAAGACCTAGGAGAGACATCTTTCATAATGAAAATTAAGGTCTATAGGGATAGACCGAAGAGGATGCTGGGTCTCTCATAGAAGATGTACTAGAGAAGGTGCTAAAGAGGTTTAGCATGAAAAACTCTAAGAGGGGACTGGTGCCCTTCAGACATAGCATTCATCTCTCCAAGAATATGTATCCCAACACATCTGAGGAGATTGAATGCATAAGCAAGATCCCTTATGCTTTGATAATAGGAAGCCTCATGTACACCATGCTATATACATAACCTAATATCGTGCATGCTGTGAGTGTCACGAGCAGGTATTAGTCAAATTCAAACAAAGAGCACTAGACTTCTATGAAATATATCCTTAAATACTTGAGAAGGATTAAGGATATATTTTTGATCTTTGGCAATAGAGAACTTCAGGTCCAAGAATTTATAGACTCAGATTTTATGTCTGATATAGATGATCGAAAGCCAACATCTAGTAGTCTGTTTGTGTGCAATGGTAGTGCTGTAAGCTGAAAAAGTTTCAAGCAAACCATGATCGCAAACTCCACCATAGAAGTAGAATATATCACTGCATTGAAAGCTGCGAAGGAGGCATTCTGGTTTAAGAAGTTCACCATAGAGCTCGGAGTGATGCCATCGGATGCCATCCCTCTATACTGCGACAACAATGGCACCATAGCCCTAGCTAAGGAGCCGAGGTCTCATCAGAAGTTCAAACATATCGAGCAGTGGTATCACCTCATCCATGATTACCTCGAGAAGAAATATGTCGAGGTCAAGAGAGTCGACACTGCAGACAATGCGATTGATCCACTGATGAAGTCGTTGAGCCAACAGAAGATCAAAGGTCATATTGAGAAGATGAGATTTAGATTTATAGCCAATTAACTTTAGGTCAAGTAGAAATTTATTAGATGTGTGCCTTAGAAGTTAGATTAGCGACACTTATAATACACATTCTAGGAGCATTTTTATAATTTTAATTTAAAATTAATAAAAAATTATTTTTTTAAAGTGTCTCTGATGTATTTTTTGAATTAATAGATTTGATAATACATATTTTTAATATTTAAAAATTTAATATATGTATTTTCATAATTAACTCATAAACTACTCTCAATCATAGGATCATCACAAGGATGGTGATCGATTTAGAAGATTGATGTATGATCACTTTCTTAGGATAGATGAGTCTTGAGTCTACGATGTGAAGATACCGAAGCAAGAGTACAGGTACTCGTTAAGAATGAGGACATTGAGCATGACCACATCAAGCAGTCATAAGGGAGTCTACTTTCTTATCGATGACTAAGCTCGATACTATAGTTGTGTATTTGGTTCTTGGATCTGAGGTGCATTGATAGTTTATCTTGAATGTATTATAGTTTGACTACATCATAACTCGGTCTTCTAACCATTCGAAATTTTAAGATGTATGTTGGCTATAGCATGTTCATTATAGGAACTGGATCGCACCAAGATGGGATCTATCAATCTCGATAGAGAAAGAGCAGTCCTATGATGATCATGAGATTGAGTCCTTAAGCCCATGGCCATGGTAGTGTGATATAATAGAAAAGAGTTTTCTATTAGAATTTTTACATCGGACTCAAATCGAATGATTCAATCATATGATGGGGTATTGGATTTGATGAGTTCATCTTAATTCTAATCTTGTTGGGGCTCATGATAGAGAAATTCAATCACATAGGTAGCTACAGCCAGACGTTCGCATTCGATTCTGATGGATTGCCACCATATACTGCTAGATGTCACTGGTGGATTTTGGGATCAATTAGAATGGTCTTGATGATTGGTCATTCTAATTAGGTGAAATCAAAAGAGTTCTAGTCCATTGAAAGATGTTTCGATGATGTCGATAATAAAGATCATGACATGTCTCATTACCATACGAATTTGAACCTAACTGGATTACATAAATAAGAATTTAGGTTCGGATATTATCAATTAGGCTAATCTAGTTTGATTGATTAAGATTAGATTTAATTATGTTCAAAAAAATCGTGCTAGCACACGATTGAGCCCAACATTCTCCTTCTATAGTCTTTCTGATTCATCTTGACTAAGTCAAATTGGATTTGACTCACCCATGAACCTTATATGAATTTATCCTAATTTGATTGGAGCTTGTCCAGGTCAGATCTGAGCTTATCCTAAAAAGAATAGGGTTTATCCTAATTTCATTGGATGGAATTAAGACAAGGGTCAAAGGTTGACCCGGATGCAGGAAAGAAGAGAGAGGGGGCATGCACCTCCTGAGATTTTCTAGGGGCATGTGCCCCCAGAATATTTCTATGAGAGAGGAGAGGGTGCACGTGCCCCTAGGCATGCACCCCATATGGATAAGGTGGCATCCCTTTTGATTCGGTCAAAGAGTTTGATTATCAAACTCTGGGGAGATAAGATCTCATGTGCCAACGCTAACCTTTCTTTCCTTATTTATTTTGTGCAGCATTTTTTGGGGGTTTTTTTAGGTGACAAACATTAGATTAGATCTGATGTTTAATGTGGAGAACCTGGCAGGAGTTCAACTAAATTAAGCAAACAAGTTGCTCGATGAATTGGGACTCTAGGGTTAGTGCAAGGGTCTATATAAAGACCCTACGCTGTAGGATTTGGATGGTTCTCATTCTCACACCCAAAGGCTGCCACCATATCCATCTCCATGCCTTTCCTACTATTCCTCTCTCTCTTGTCCATGCCCATATTAGGTTGGGCAAAGGTTCAGCTATCAAGAGTTGATAGAAGCTGCTGCAAAGATCAAGATAGGGTGTTCTACATCAAGGGACTATGTGCTGATTTCAAAGTTTCTTTTGATGGTTCTACAGATCAAGATATGATCTAATCTTTTGTAATTAGATTCAGTAGGAGAAGACATCTAGAACTAGTTCGACTGAATTTCAGTAGAGGTCGAGCATGTGCACAGCTAGATCCAGAGTCTCAGGTGCAGCCGAATCATCGTCAGGATAATTATTTATCCTAAACAGGTAACAAATATTGTTCCTAATCTATTTTAATTTTTGTTTTTAATATCAGATTATAAGGATCAGATCTAAAACTCTTAGATCTGATTAGATTGAAGTAAAAAATTTTTAAAATTCCACTATAGATCTGATCAGATCAGATTGATCCTTAGGTGGGAAACTAGTTTTTTCCTTCAGAAGGTATGTTGGACCTGCTAGTAATTGAAACTAACTTTATAGTTTTTTCTACTTTTTGTTGGGTCATAGACTCTGGTTCTAGTGCTTATTTGTGCACTTTTATATGGCATCTTAAGAAAAGTAGAAGGCTGAGAGAAGGTAAAACAACTCTAAGAGTTGAAAGCGGAGCAAAAGTTGTTCCTATGGCCATGGGCACTTATCCTTTGCGACTACCATCTAGGCATAGTTTGTTACTTAGGAACTGTTATTTTGTACCTACTGCAAGTAGAAATTTAATTTCTATTTTAACTTTAGCACATGACAACTATATATTCAATTTCAAAAAAGACTACTGTACCATTTATTTTGAAAATAAAATGGTTGAATGTGATTTTATGATTAACAGCCTCTATCACTTACATATACATGTATCTGTGAATGTGTCTGAGTAGGTAGTGAATGCCATAGGGTTTGTTAGTGCAGAAAATGGTCGACCGTCGGAGTTTACTGGAGTTGGAGGAGATAATCTCGTCGATGAGATCTGCAAGATAAAGTCTAGATCGGAGGTGGGTGGCTCCTACGTGGATCCTCCGACAGTTAAGTTAGTTTCTTGGCCAACAAGAATGGAGTACATCGAAGAATAGAATGAAGAGGAGGGCTTAGAGAGGACAACATATCTGGAGTGTCCTTTATATAGATGGAGCCTGTAACAGGATGATAGTGACAACCATAACAGAATGTTAGAAGATCGTTCGGACCACTTAGAGTTTATTATGGATAGTGGACTATCATTTATCGTGACTTGCTGATGGTTGGATTTTATTTGCTGAAGTTTAGATGGAATTTGCTGAAGTTTAGATGGAAGGTTGGAGGCTTTTTAGTCTGGTGGCAAGCTATTTATGTTGGGATTGGAAACTTGAAGTTGAGCTAACCGAGCTTGAAGGTTGGCTTCTAAGTAGTGGATGACGGGTTCACAATTGGATTCTGAGTTTAGATCCTATTGGTGCTATCTTAACTACTCTCGAAAGCTCGACTGCCTTCAAGTTCGGCCGAGGGTAGGTATAAATACTATGGTTTGGAGGGCTAGAGGTCGGAAAGGATGGTGGGTCCTTCAATTAGGACTGCGACCATGCTCTCTAAAATAAGTTCAATGAATATCCAAGATCAACTCAAAGTTAGGATGGAGGGGTACTGAGATCCATTCCTTACATAGTGGCTACTACTTATTCCAGATTAAAGGTTGGACTTATATTGATGGCAAAAGTCTCTTGCTGACTTAAGTTCATCTATCTAAAGTTCTTGGTGTGAGATTGACGAGATATACTATTTGTAGAGTAAAGAAGAAAAATTTGGCTACCTTCAGGATCGACTACTAGTCAAGGTCGGGCAGTACCAGAGTCCCAAATTCATGGAGCAACTGCTATCCATTCTGATCCAGGGATCAAAACCAATAGCTTTCACTATTTAAGTTTGTTTGGCCGAAGTTCATAATATGGTTTGGCAAGGTTTACTATTATCAGGAAGGAATTGGAGGAATTGCCATTGAGAAGGTCGACCGGTGCACAAGATCTGAAGGTCGATCTTTCAAAATCTACTTGGACCAGAGAATCAACTTGACTGGGGTTCGGACTTAGCCGTCACAACTATAGATGGCACTATATCAAGGTTGGACATCCAACTGGATTTTGATGGAAGCTATTTTACCCCCAACACTTATCCTCCTACTTCCGAGTTCAAAGTTCGGATGAAATACCAAAATCTAAGACTGTTAAAGTTCTTTCTAGCTTTCTGCCTTTAGGAGATAAAATGTTTTGGCTCATTTAGACTGGCATGGAAGCTTCTTTATTGTTGAATGACCTAAGATGACTTCGACCTTTGAAATCCCTTGACGTGGAGCTCAAGTGTACGGCACTATAATAATTCTGACAGATGTCTATTGTTACCATGATGAGAAACACATGTGGTGGATGGAATTTTGGCGCAGGCGATCCGCAATCACAACCATCTTAGAGCTCTCCTGACTATTTAAGCATCTTCTTCCCTTTTTCTCCCTTACCCTGGTTCGCCTTCTCTCTTGTTTTTTCTCTAGTTCTTATCTTTTTTGCTTCCAACCACCTTGCTTAGCTCTTCCATCGTCTGGCCTGTGCCGTCTCTTTGCCACTCTAATTGTACTACTAAGATCTTCACCTATTTTAGGTTAGTCTTCTGACCTTCCTTTTGCATTTCTTTGCCCCTTTTTTTTTTGCTTTCCAGTCTTTCGAAGTTTCTCGAGGGGTTTGCTGTTCTTTCCTATTTACTAGGTTTGTCCTCCAATTTCTTTCAATTTTTAGGAAATTTTTCTTGATTTTGCTTGATCCAAAATGACTTTCAAAATCTCCTGGTCTACTGATTCTAAGAGTCCATCCAACTCGAACTCCCCTAACCCTGGCCCTAGGAGTGAAATTGAGTCTAGGGAGGTAGCTCGTCCAATTTTTATCCTTGAGACCATTTTCTATTCTATTTCTCTGAAGATCTTTCTTTAATCAGAGTTCAGTACGGAGTCCCTCCGGAGTATGAATTGGAGCTTTTCAGGTTGAGCGACCAAGCTTGTACCCCTCCTTCGGATCACTTTTGTTTGTACTTGGAGGCTCTTCGTGTCGGGCTACGACTTTCAATCCCTTCTTTCGTTACTGTCCTTTTTTGCTTCTTGAACATATCTTTAGCCTCAGTCATCCCGAACTTCTTTAGGTTTATTATAGAATTTCTTGCTCTTTGTCTTTCGACCGAGGTCATCCTATAGTTTCTCTATTTCAAACATTCTTCATCCTTAATTGCCATCCTTCTACCAAGGACTGGTGGTATTTATCCCTCCAGCTCAACAAGAAGGGGTTGCTCAAGAGTGCCCCTTCCTCTATTCATAATTGGAAGAAAAAGTTCTTCTTCGTGTCTTGTCCCTCGGTAGAGCTAGGGTTTTCTCCTTGGGGCCAATTAAGGGACTTGATTTGCAAAGCTCCTGGACTAGAGCAAGAGGACCTTGACTTTACCAACACTTTGAAAAACTACAAAGCTCCTTTACTATCCAACTTAGTAGATGAGCAGACATTATACAATCTCGGCCTAAGCCCATTTAATCCTGAAGGTATACACTTATGTCTTTTTTTTTGTTCCTTTATCTTTTTTTCTAACTTCAGTTTGTCCACTCTTGTAGAGATGACTCCTGAGGAGTTAAAACAACTGACCAAGGGATTCTAGGTGCAAAAAAGGAAGAGGGGGATCTCAGGGGAGTCCTTGAAATGGATGAAGGTTGGAGACCTTAGCTCGACCACCCCAGCCCAAGCAACCTCTACCTCGGAGCCTGCAGCACCCCTACTGACTTCAATCCCGTCCATGGAGAACATTGCTTCCATGCCTCCCAAGAAGAAGGTGGGAAAAAGAAAGAAGAAGACTTTTGCTAAGAAGATCTAGAAAGATTCTGGTAAGTTCGGTAGCAACAGTGCCGGCTCGAACCGAGGCTCTCTGGATGATTGGGAGGTCGTCCAACCTTTGATGGAGGGCTGCATCCTTCCAAGAATAATTGAGAGGATGCTATGGGTGGATGATGAGAAGAGAATGAGAGACTCCTATGCTACCTTCATAGAGGTAACTACTTTTTGTTCTTTGTATTTAATTGAATGCATGTGCATTCTACAATAATAATCTGTATTTTGCAGTTTGCAGTTGGGGCACCCCTCTTCGCGAATGTGGTGGTCAATCTACACAAAGCCAAGGTTGCAAAGGCAATGGAGGTAGCTCAAGTATACAAGGCCAAGGTAGGGCATCTTTTTGCTAAGGTCGGGCATCTTTTTGCTAAGTTCAGGCATCTGCAAGAGGTGGTCAAGAGGGAGGAGCAGGCATTGGCTGGGCTGAAGTCCACATTGACTTCAGAGGATGAGAAGAAAAAAAAGATTGAGGTCAATGTTGTCGAGGATAGAAAGCGGATAGCTGAAGCCGAAGAGCGTGCCATTTCATCCTTTAAATTTTCAAAAAAAATGGAG
This sequence comes from Cocos nucifera, assembly GCA_006176705.1. Lineage (NCBI taxonomy): Eukaryota > Viridiplantae > Streptophyta > Magnoliopsida > Arecales > Arecaceae > Cocos > Cocos nucifera. The sequence continues at coordinate 496,645 of QRFJ01000416.1, forward strand.
GGCATCAAAGTAGCACTCGCGCAAGAGGCCTTTATCAAAGAGATCAAACTCTACCAGAAGAAAGTCATGGAAAAGTTTTAAGAGATAGACTTTAGATTTCTGGTGGAGGATTCTTCTGCTGCCGAACCTACCCTTGCGCCTACTGAGGGGCCGATATCTGCTTAGGCCACACCGAATTCTTCTGCTGCTCCACCTTCAAAGGTCAACGATCTTCACTGATTGTACTTTTTTTTTACATCTCATGTACTTAAAAATTTTTAGTTAATAAAATTAAATTTTTTCTTTTATCATACTCCTATGTATTGTGATATACTTACACATCAAAGCTTCACTTGCAAATACTGCCATCGAGTGTAGTCTCTAGCTAGAGTGGCACCACTGTCTTAAGGCATTTTTTTGAAGGCCCACATTAAAATTTAAAGAAGAAAGTTCGTCATGTTAGCAAGAAGTTGAAGAAGATAGAAAACATGCTTCAAAAATCGAAGAAAAATAATGCAAAGGTTGCGGTCGAAATCAACCACCTTCACCAAGCATCCAAATAGATATTCAAAGAATATACTACTAAGAAATACCACTTGTCTGAAGAGCTCGAGCAGGTGAAGAAACTTGCTAGCAAGAAGGACTGGATGTCAACTACTAAAATTTGCTCTCTTGAGGTCGAGCTCTGGGGGACAAAAGAGAAGATCAATCAGTTGAAGAAGAGCTCAGCCTGGGCTTAAAGCCAAGGAGAATGCGCCTGGGACTAGTAGAAGAAGATTTTCGACCTTCAAAAATAGCTGCATGATGTCGAGGTTGCATATGATACTTATAGACTTGGCTGGTGTGACCAAATTAACAAACTTAAAAAGAAGCTCAAGGTAGCCAATATTGAGGTGACCTGGCTTCAGAAATAATTAGCAGGCAAGGCCCAAGCCGGTCCAAGTAGGGATTCAGATGAAGTTGCTTCTATGAAGAACTCTTTGGCCAATTTAACCAAAGTGTGTGATAAAAATAGGGCCGAACTATTTCAATTGAAGGTCCAAACAACTTATAACGAGAATGTAGTGAAGGATGCTGAAGCCAAGTCTGCTATTTTGTGGAAGAGATTGAGGGAGGCCGAGGAGGATGCTAAGAGAGCCCAGAAGCTTCTTGGCGAGAGATTAGAGGTAAGGAAAGAGCTCGAAAGTAAAATGAATGATTTGAAGCTCTCACTTGTAATGACTTGGGCCAGCAGCCTGAAGTCCGAATAAGACTTCGTACTTGTTCTTTTCCTTTCCTTTCTTCTTCATTTTTTTTTCAATAATCGATCCTGGAGACCTCTATACTAAACTTTAATTTAATAAAATCATACTTTTTTCAATCATTCTTGTGTATCTTGTTTGGACTGGATGCTTATAGTTTTCTTAGTTTTAGCATCATGTCTGATGTTGGTGTTGTTTTGAAATGATGATCCCGACATGATATCTCGTAGGCATGTCCCTCTTATTTTTAAATAAGGGTCTTCTGATCCGATTTAGGTGTTTACCATTCTCCCAGTTTAGAAATCAAGGGTTTTCATGTCCTTCATAAAAATCTTCAACCATATTAGTGAAGAAAAATCCTAGATTTTTCAGTCCAGGTTTGTTCAGATCTAATCAGATCAAGAGATATATTTCAAATTTTTTTTTCTTTAATCTGTATCAGATCTGAGATGTTTCAGATCTAATTCTTATTATTTTAATAAATAAAATAAAATAAGAATAAATTAAATCAAATTTAATTTACCTGATTTGGGTAATCCTATTACCCGTTGATGATCCTATTTGCAGCGGAAGGTTCTGGATCTAGCCACGCAAGCGCCTGGCCTCTACCGATATCCACTTGGACTGGATCTAGAGATCCTCTTCTTCTCTATCACATCTCCAAAAATCAGATCTGGATCTGATCTGCATCTTCAAAACTTCTTTTGAAGATCAGCAGTCGTCCTTTGCAGCAGTGCAGCCTTCTAGCTTTTGATCGCCTTTCTCTTGCTTGAATCGCACCAACAAAAATCCAAAACTCCTTTTGGACGTGGAGAGCAAGGGGAGAAGGTGGTTTGGCATGGAGAAGGAGGGGAGAGGCAGCCTTGGGGCGTGGGGAATTGTGATTCAATCATCTCATAGAGTTGGGCGCAGGGTCTTATTTATAGACTGACTGTGATCCAACTTCTCTTCTTCCCAACCAATCACAACCCTTTGTGAAATCAGATCTAAATCTGATTGGTGGGAATAGAGTCCCCTGGATTCCTCCTTAGAGGGCGCCTAAGACCAGTCAAAGTTGGTTCTTAGAGAACTCTAATTGGAATCCAAAAAGGAGATGGAGTCCTTGTCCAACAAGGACTCCTAGGCGCCTCCAACTTGGGCACACGCCTAGGGTGGCGTGCGCCCTTCTCCTTGCCAGGTTCTGGCAGGGGGACAAGGCCCCCACCAGCTCTCCAATAGGTGCATGACATGTGGTCAAAAGTCAAAGTGTCAATGGTCAACATTTGACCAGTCAAAGGTAGACTTTTGACCAAAGTCAAAGAACAAGAAATGGCAGGTGACCAAAAATGGCAGGTAATGTCTTACAAAATAAGACAACCTTTTCTGACTTGGACAACCTCCAGTCAGACCATATGAAGGCCTCTGATTGAGCACAAACTCCTTTGGCTCAGTCAGGACAACTTATTTATGATAGTAAAAGAAGAACGTTAGGTTCAATCGAGTGCTAGCACGATTTTCTTGAACCTAATTGAATCTCATTCAGATCAATTGAACTGGATCAGTTCAATTGATGATCACCAGATTCAAACCCTTGTTTGTGTGACCCAGTTAGGTTCAGTTCTGTATGGTAATGGGATATGTCATGATCTCTATCATCGACATCATCGAAACTCCTTTCGATGGATCAGAACTCTTCTGATTCGAACAGCTAGAATGATCGATCATCTAAATCATTCTAATTGCTCCCAAAATCCACCAGTGACACCTAGCAGTATATGGTGGCAACCCATCAGAGCTGAATGCGAACCTCTTGGTGCAGCTACCTGTGTGATTAAGTTCTTCTATCTTGAGCCCCGATCAGATTAGGGTTAAGGTGAACTCGTCAAACCCTAGTCTCTGTCATATGATGTAATCATTCGATTCAAGTCCGATGTGAAAATCTAAATAGAAACTCTTTCTATTATTTCACTCTGCCATGGCCATGGGCTTCTGGACTTGATTCTCATGATCATCATAGGGCTGCTCCTCTACCACCGAGGTAGATAGATTCCATCTTGATGCAATCCAGTTCCTACAATGAACATGCTATAGCCAACATACACCTCAGGGTTCCATATGGCTAGGAGACCGAGTAATGGTGTAGTCAAACTATAACACCCTCAAGGTGAACTGCCGATGCACCTCAGGTCAAAGAACCAGACACACTACTGCAGCATCGAGTCAGTCATTGACGAGAAGGTAGACTTCCTAATGACTACTCGAGGTGGTCACGCTCAGTGCCCTCGTTCTCTAACGAGTACCTGTACTCTCGCTCCGGTGTCTCCACACCGTAGACTCAAGACTCATCTACTAAAGAGAAGCGATTGTACACCAACCTTTCGGATCAATCACCATCCTCGTGATGATCCTATGGTCGGGAGCATTTTATGAGTTAATAATGATTATTCATGTCTTAAATTTTCAACTCTTGAAAATATGAATTATCATTACCATTAACTCAAAGGATGTATCACAGACACTAAATACACATATGTGATAGAAAATAACCCATTTTATTGATTATAGTCAAAATTATAATTTTGCCCCTAGAAGTGTATTACAAGTGTCAGCCAATTCTGGCTTCTAGGGCACATATATCTAACAATCTCCCACTTGTCCTAAAGCCAATTGGCTACAAGTCTAAGTCCCATCTTCTCAAGGTGGGCTTCGATCTTCTGCTGGCCCAACGGCTTTGTAAGTGGGTCTGCCACATTATCTGTGGAGTTGACTCTCTTGACCTCGACGTAACCCTTCTCGAGGTAATCGCGGATGAGGTGGTATCGCCGCTCAATGTGCTTGGATTTCTGGTGAGACCTCGGCTCCTTAGCAAGGGCTATGGCGCCATTGTTGTCGCAGTATAGAGGAATGGCATCTGATGGCATTACTCCAATTTCTGCAGCAAACTTCTTGTACCAGAATGCTTCCTTCGCAGCCTCTGATGCAGCGATATATTCTGCTTCCATGGTGGAATCTGCTATCACGTTTGCTTGGAACTCTTCCAGCTGACAGCACCACCATTGCACACAAACAGACTCCCAGATGTCGACTTTCGATCATCTATATCGGACATGAAATCCGAGTCTGTGTATCCCTGGACTTGGAGTTCTCCATTACCAAAGACCAACATCATATCCTTAGTTCTTCTCAAGTACTTAAGGATACATTTCACAGAAGTCCAGTGTTCTTCACCTGGATTTGACTGATATCTGCTTGTGACACTCACAGCATGGGCTATATCAGGTCGTGTACATAGCATGGCATACATGAGGCTCCCTATTGCAGAAGCATAAGGGATCTTGCTCATGCGTTCTATTTCCTCAGGTGTGCTAGGGCACATCTTCTTGGAAAGATGAATACCATGTCTGAAGGGTATTAATCCCCTCTTAGAGTTTTCCATACTAAACCTCTTTAGTACTTCCTCTATGTACATCTTCTGTGAAAGTCCTAGCATCCTATTCGGTCTATCCCTATAGACCTTAATTCCTAGAATAAAGGATGCTTCACCTAGGTCTTTCATGGAGAATTCCTTGGACAACCATATTTTGACTGTTGTCAATCATGGGAATATCATTCCCAATAAGGAGGATGTCATCCACGTACAATACGAGGAAGACAACAGCGCTCCCACTGACCTTTTTGAAAACACATGGTTCCTCTTCATTTTTGATGAAACCAAACTTTTTGATCACATCATTGAAATGAGTGTTCCAGCTCCGAGATGCTTGCTTAAGTCCATATATGGACCTTTGCAGCTTGCAAACCTTGTGATCAGTATCACTGGATGTGAAACCTAGCGGCTGTTCCATATAGATATCTTCCTCAAGATATCCATTTAAGAATGCCATTTTCACGTCCATTTGCCATATTTCATAATCGAAATAGGCTGCAACGGCAAGCAATGTGCGGATGGATTTTAGCATAGCCACTGGGGAAAAGGTATCCTGATAGTCAATGCCTTCGCGTTGACTATAACCTTTTGCCACTAGTCTAGCCTTGAATGTCTCCACATTCCCATCTGCACCAATCTTTCTCTTGAAGATCCATTTACACCCAATAGGTACTATACCTTCTGGTGGATCTACCAAGGTCCAGACTTGGTTTGAGTGCATCGAGTCAATTTCTGACTGCATTGCCTCTAGCCATTTCTCGGAGTCGATATCTGATATCGCCTCGTTGTAGGTTTTGGGATCATCACCATGAGCACCATTACCTACGAGGAACATTTTCTCTACTTCCTCTGAAATAATACCTAAGTATCTTTCAGGGGGATGGAAAACTCTTTCCGATCTACGAGGTGGAGGAGGTAGTGTTCTTATTGGCTCAACCTGATTTGGTTCCAATTGGTCCTTAGCTCGTTGTACTTGTGAGACTTTCTCATCAAGCTTAATCTGCTTTCCAATGCGCTATCTTGAATAAACTATTTTTCAAGAAAGATGGCATGTCGACTCACAATCACATTGTGGTCTTCTGGAATGTAGAAATAGTATCCTAATGACTCTTTAGGATATCCTATGAATCGAGCTCTAAAGGACCTAAACTCTAACTTGTCCGCTTGTTGTCTTTTGACATGAGCCGGACAACCCCAAATTCTGATATGACTCAGACTTGGTTTCTTACCATGCCATATCTCATACGGTGTGGTAGGAACGGTTTTAGAGGGAACCCTATTCAGTAGATAAATTGAAGTTAACAATGAAGTGTCCCCAAAGAAAATCAGGGAGGTCTGTGAAGCTCATCATGGATCGAACCATATCCAATAGAGTCCGATTTCTCCATTCTGAAACCCCGTTGAGTTGAGGTGTTCCTGGTGGAGTCCATTGAGAGACTATGCCATTTTTCTTGAGATAGTCTAGGAATTTCGGCTAAGGTATTCACCTCCTCGATCTGATCGAAGAACCTTAATGGGTTTTTCCAGTTTGTTTTTCTACTTCATGTCTGAATTCTTTGAACTTTTCAAAAGCTTCAGACTTGTGTCTCATAAGATACACATACCCATACCTAGACAGATCATCGGTAAAGGTAATGAAGTAGACAAAATTGCCTCTAGCCGGCACATCAAATGGGCCGCACACATCAGTATGTACTAGGGCAAGGAGATCTGTGGCCCTTTCCCCATGTCCAACAAAAGGGAGTTTAGTCATTTTGCCTTGAAGACAAGATTCACAAGTTGGATATGACTCGAAAGTCAATGGACTCAATAGCCCATTTTTCTCCAATTTGTTGATCCTATCTTCTGCTATATGACCTAATCTCAGGTGCCATAGATATCTATCATTTGGACTATCCCTAGGTCGTTTGGCATTCACGTTTTGCTCGATAGTTAGAATAGGTACATCAATATGTAGCTGATAAAGACCATTAATAAGGAAACCATTTGCAATTTTATTTCTTTCATAAAGAATGTTACAATGGTCCTTAAAGAAGGTAATCACATAGCCTTCTTGTGCTAAGCATGAAACAGAAATCAAATTCCTGCTAGCTGCAGGCACATAATAACAGTCTTTCAAAACTAAGTCTAAACCAGATGGTAATCGAAGAGGGTATGTTCCCACGGCTACTGCAGCAACTCTTGCTCCATTACCGATGCGTAGGATCATGTCTCCATCCCTCAGCCTCCTGCTATCCTCAAGACCCTGCATGGAAGTGCACAGATGAGCACTAGAACCAGAGTCAAGCACCCAACTGGATGCAGAAGAAACCGTAAGGTTAGACTCAATAACGAGCATACCTCCAGAAGGACCTTCCTTCTTGTTCTTCAGGGTGGCCAGGTAAGTAGGGCAGTTCCGCTTCCAATGGCCGTCGCTGTTGCAATGGAAACACTTTCCTTTGACATCGGCCTTTCTTCTTCGGCTCTGCCTTCTTCTTCTTTGATCCTTCCACCTTTCTGCTTTTTCACAGACTTCTTTTTCTTTCCATAAGACTTTCTTTTGGAAGAAGTCCGTTCCATAGCAAGAACTGAGCCTTTAGAACCTTTCATAGAAAGCTCAGCGGTAACCAGCATATTCATTAATTCGGCCAAGGAATTTTGAAGTTTATGCATGTGGTAATTCATGATGAATTGCCCATATGCATCAGTCAAGGATTGCAGAATAATATCGTCATTCTGCAGATCCAAGTCTAACTTCACACCGAGCTTCTCAAGCTCTTCCATGTCCTTGATCATTCATCAGACAGTGATCTTGGACTGACTGCCCATCACGCATCTTAGCCTTAAAAAGTCATTTCGTGACTTGATATTTGGCTGCGCGACTCTGTTCACCAAACATCTCCTGCAGGTGAGCCAACATTTGGCGAGCAGTCCCGATATCTTCATGTTGGCGCTGGAGCTCATCAGACATCGAGCCCAACATGTAATATCTGGCCTTATTATCTTCGTCTATCCATTTTTTCCAGAGACGCTCTCTGTTCAATGGATGGACGGGCTGGTAAGGTGGGAGGGTCCTGGTCCAAATACATGGGTTAACTTCTCGAAACCCAAAATAATTTTGTAGTTCCTGAGCCAATCTTTATAATTGGGTCCAGTCAGTCTATGTGTGTCCAGGATACGTGCCAATGGGTTGGACGCAGACATTTTTCTGTAGAGAGTCAAAGATTCTAGTTAGATACTGTAATTATTGACTTGACCAATTTATTTAGGGAATTTTATTTTTAAACAAATTAGCTCCCACTATTTTCTCGGATCCCTACACTCCCTCTGTAGAGATGCAAAAATCTCCATGATTAATGATTTCTAGTGGGTGGTGCGGTCTCACCAACTGACTCATCACCTCACCTAACAGTTATTGGTGATGGGTTAGCCAATGAGTGAACAACTCTTGTTCAATGATTCTCTAATCATGGTGCACCCAAACTTGGTCTCTAATTCATGAATCTCACCGTATCCGGAATATTGATCCACTCCTTAGTTAAGTCAGACCCACCATTTGCATAGACTGGGTTCCTAATTGAGTCTCTCACCGTATCCAAAATATTGAGCCCAACTCATCCTCCAGCCCATAGCATCCAATGCCTAATAGACATGGTTGCATCTTCTCGGTGCAACTGAGCCACTGTATCCAGCCGAGAACAATCAACCCCGGGAAGGGCCCGCACATCTACAATGGTGGAAGACCTCAGACTTAATCTTTTCTTAGGGAGAATTGATTCAGGTCTCATTAAACTAGACTTGTCATAGTCATAACAATTATGACTAACCTAGTGGCATGGGTTAGCTCGGATTATTGACCACCTCAGATCAGAACTGTGTCAACAGATATGGCCAGGTAAGTGAGACCGGTGGAAGGAATATGCCATTAACTCGTACAAGAATGCATTCAGGTCGAGTAGCTTCCAATTAAAAACCAGTCGGTCGTATGTGCCAAACTTACCTTAGACACCAAATTGTTGAGCCAGAACCAATTGGGTTAGCCTACAATCCAGACTCTAACCTCTGAGCCTAATTAGGTCTTGCTTGATCGTGACTCGATCTTGACCCAGACTTAATCCTATTAGGCTGGTCAATTTAAGCATTGTTGATCCCATCTAACCAACTCTTGATTCGGTTTGATCAACCGCTTAGACCTAATTGAGCTACCCAAGCCCGAACCCAGTATTATGAATATGTCTTAGATCTAAAATTCTCAATTTTAGACCTAATTAATATTTCCATAATCTTAATTTCTTAATTAAGTAGGGTTCATAAACAAAATATGCACAATAAATCCTAGGGTTTCAGGATCTAGGGTTTTGCAGAAAGTAAGTTTTGGGATTTCTGATTAAGGACGAACACGCAGCACCCCTACACATCATAAGAACACCCCATCGAATGGGAAGAGAGGGCCTTTAAACCCTTCTTCATTCTTATGACCGGACGGCCAAGAGGAACGCCTTAATCAGGAACATGCAATACTACAAAATAGTTTTAGATCTATATCATATATCTCATATACAAATTAGATCTAATCATGGCATATTTTGCATACATCTCATGTATCGAATCATGCATATTTTTCAGATCTAAATTATCTCATAATAATCTAAAAAATTAGATTTAAATTGATCTAATCAAAATAAATTCTAATCTAGACAATTATGTAGAACTATTCTACAACTAGTCTAGACATGCATCAATCATATCTCATATGATATTTAAAATTAAATAATTTTTATTTACTATTTTTTAGATGTTATTATAATAATTATAATATCAAAAAATAGTAAATAAATAGATCTAAAATATGATTTAATCAAGATTAAATTCAAAAACATGCAAGACTATTCTATAGAACTATTCTATTTTAGAACTAGTCATGCATATTTTCTAATCTTAGATCCAAATCATTTAATTTTAATTTTTTCTGATTTTCAGATCTGATCACATCTCATGTGACATCTAAAATCACTTATTTTTTAATTAAAATAAATTTAAAATTCAGATCTAAATACTTTTAGAACCTTGGCTCTGATACCAGTTGAAGGGAAAATCCTGATTTTTCGGTCCAGGTTCGTTCAGATCTGATCAGATCAAGAGATATATTTCAAAAATTTTTTTTCTTTGATCTAATCAGATCTGAGATATTTTAGATCTAATTCTTATTATTTTAATAAATAAAATAAAATAAGATAAATTAAATCAAATTTAATTTACCTTGATTTGGGTAATCCTATTACCCTGTTGATGATCCTATTGCAGCGGAAGGTTCTGGATCTAGCCACGCAAGCGCCTGGCCTCTACCGGATATCCACTCAGGGCTGGATCTGGAGATCCTCTTCTTCTCTATCACATCTCCAAAAATTCAGATCTGGATCTGATCTGGAGGATCTTCAAAACTCCTTTTGAAGATCAGCAGTCGTCCTTTGCAGCAGTGCAGCCTTCTTAGCTTTTGATCGCCTTTCTTTGATCTGGATCGCACCAACCAAGGTCCAAAACTCCTTTTGGACGTGGAGAGCAAGAGGGAGAAGGTGGTTTGGCATGGAGGAAGGAGGGGAGAGGCAGCCTTGGGGCATGGGGAATTGTGATTCAATCATTCAATTGAGTTGGGCGCAGGGTCTTATTTATAGACTAAGCTGTGATCCAACTCCTCTTCTTCCCAACCAATCACAACCCTTTGTGAAATCAGATCTAAATCTGATTGGTGGGAATAGAGTCCCCTGGATTCCTCCTTAGAGGGTGCCTAAGACCAGTCAAAGTTGGTTCTTAGGAAGAACTCTAATTGGAATCCAAAAAGGAGATGGAGTCCTTGTCCAACAAGGACTCCTAGGCGCCTCCAACTTGGGCACACGCCAAGGGTGGCGTGCGCCCTCCTCCTTGCCAGGTTCTGGCAGGGGGACAGGCCCCCACCAGCTCTCCAATAGGTGCATGACATGTGGTCAAAAGTCAAAGTGTCAATGGTCAACATTTGACCAGTCAAAGGTAGACTTTTGACCAAAGTCAAAGAACAAGAAATGGCAGGTGACCAAAAATGGCAGGTAATGTCTTACAAAATAAGACAACCTTTTCTGACTTGGACAACCTCCAGTCAGACCATATGAAGGCCTCTGATTGAGCACAAACTCCTTTGGCTCAGATCAGGACAACTTATTTATGATAGCAAAAGAAGAACGTTAGGTTCAATCGAGTGCTAGCACGATTTTCCTTGAACCTAATTGAATCTCATTCAGATCAATTGAACTAGATCAGTTCAATTGATGATCACCAGATTCAAACCCTTGTTTGTGTGACCCAGTTAGGTTCAGTTCTGTATGGTAATGGGATATGTCATGATCTCTATCATCGACATCATCGAAACTCCTTTCGATGGATCAGAACTCTTCTGATTCGAACAGCTAGAATGATCGATCATCTAAATCATTCTAATTGCTCCCAAAATCCACCAGTGACACCTAGCAGTATATGGTGGCAACCCATCAGAGCTGAATGCGAACCTCTTGGTGCAGCTACCTGTGTGATTAAGTTCTTCTATCTTGAGCCCCGATCAGATTAGGGTTAAGGTGAACTCGTCAAACCCTAGTCTCTGTCATATGATGTAATCATTCGATTCGAGTCCAATGTGAAAATCTAAATAGAAACTCTTTCTATTATTTCACTCTGTACCATGGCCATGGACTTCTGGACTTGATTCTCATGATCATCATAGGGCTGCTCCTCTACCACCGAGGTAGATAGATTCCATCTTGATGCCATCCAGTTCCTACAATGAACATGCTATAGCCAACATACACCTCAGGGTTCCATATGGCTAGGAGATCGAGTAATGGTGTAGTCAAACTATAACACCCTCAAGGTGAACTGCCGATGCACCTCAGGTCAAAGAACCAGACACACTACTGCAGCATCGAGTCAGTCATTGACGAGAAGGTAGACTTCCTAATGACTACTCGAGGTGGTCACGCTCAGTGCCCTCGTTCTCTAACGAGTACCTGTACTCTCGCTCCGGTGTCTCCACACCGTAGACTCAAGACTCATCTACTAAAGAGAAGCGATTGTACACCAACCTTCCGGATCAATCACCATCCTCGTGATGGTCCTATGGTCGGGAGCATTTTATGAGTTAATAATGATTATTCATGTCTTAAATTTTCAACTCTTGAAAATATGAATTATCATTACCATTAACTCAAAGGATGTATCACAGACACTAAATACACATATGTGATAGAAAATAATTCATTTTATTTATTATAGTCAAAATTATAATTTTGCCCTTAGAAGTGTATTACAAGTGTCAGCCAATTTTGACTTCTAGGGCACATATATCTAACAATTAGGATAAGGTTCTCCTCCCATTTCTAACATAGTTATCCTCTTGTTGATGACTGATGGTCTTCACAACCCTCGTAAGGATCTTTAACCATATCAGAACGAGGTCTTCCTCCTATTTCTGACATGGTTAACCTCCTATTTAAGAATCGAAGGTCTTTACTCATGTTAGGATGAGGTCCTCCTCCTGTTCCTAACATGGTTAATCTCTTTTTTAAAAATCAGAGGCCTTCAATCCCTCATAAGGGTCTTCATCCACATCAGGATGAGGTCCTCCTCCTATTTCTGATATGGTTATCCTCCTATTTAGGAACTGAAGGCCTTCACCCATGTTAGGACAAGATTTTCCTCCTATTCTTAACGTCGTTAACCTCCTATTTAAGAACCGAAGGCCTTCAATCCCTTATAAGGATCTTTAGAGGTCCTCCTCCTGTTTCTGACGTGATTAACTTTCTATTTAATAATTTAAAGCCTTCACCCATATTAGGATGAGGTCCTCCTCTTTTTTTTATTATAGCTAACCTCCTATTTAAGAATCAGAGGCCTTCAATCCCTCGTAAGGATCTTCACCTACGTCAGGATGAGGTCCTTCTCTTGTTTCTATCGTGGTTAATCTCTTATTTAAGAATCAAAGGCCTTCACCCATGTTAGGACGAGGTCCTCCTCCTATTCTTAATGTGATTAACCTTCTATTTAAGAATCAGAGACCTTCAATCCCTCGTAAGGATCTTCACCCATGTCAGACAAGGTTCTCCTCCTATTCTTGATGTGGTTAACCTTCTGTTTAAGAATCGAAGACTTTCACTCATGTTAGGATGAGGTCCTTCTTCTGTTCCTAATATGGTTAACCTCCTATTTAAGAATCGGAGGCCTTCAATCCTACTTCATTTAAAAATGAAGCTTGGCTTGGTTATTTTCTGCCACAACTCAACTTGCACAAAAAATAAGAATGTTAAGAATAAAGAATTTTTATTGAAGTATGGTTATTGATAATATATTCATAGATTTTCCGCATTCCAAGATCAAGGTAGCGTAGCTCCTCCAAGCTTCTTTATGCGGTAAGTTCCTGATCGGATAACTGCCTCGACTTCAAAATCACCTTCCTAGTTTGGAGTAAGCTTGTCTTGATTCTGGGGTTGAGAAACATCTGCTCGATGCATCACCAGATCTTTAACCTCGAAGATTTTACTTCTAACTTTAGAATTATAGTATTGGGCCACTTTTTGTCAATAGGTTGCTATCTGAATTTGAGCTTTCTCTTGCTTTTCTTTCAATAGATTGAGATTTGCTTTGAGATTCTGCAAACTGCTTTATTCATCAAAACTTTCAACCCGCACTGAGGGAAGATCAAGTTCAACCAGAATGACTATTTCAATCCCAAAAGCTAGAGTGAATGGAGTTTCCTTAGTAGGCAATCTTTGTGTGGTCCTATAAGTCTAGAGCACACAATAAAGCTCATCTACCCATGTTTCTTTTGCTTATTCAAGTCTTACCTTTATTCCTTATAGTTGGATTTTATTGGTTACCTCAGCTTTGCCATTCACTTGAGGATGTGCAATAGATGTGAAATGATGAAAAATATTTAAATTTTTATAGAATTCAGCAAATTTTATCACCACGAATAGGCGCCCATTATCAGTAATCAAAGTTCGAGGTAGGCTGAACCTGCATACTATTGACTTATAGACGAAGTTTGGCACTTTTGCTTCAATAATTTTTGTTAGGGGTTCGACCTCAACCCACTTAGTAAAGTAATTTATTGCCACCAAGAAAAATTTTTACTATCTGGATGCTATAGAAAATGATCCGACTATGTCCATTTCCCACTATGCAAATGGCCATGGAGCACTTAGGGGTGTGAGTAGGAAAGCTGGTTGCCTCTGGATATTGGCATTTCTTTGGCAACAATCATATTTTTTTATATAGTCTATTGCATCTTGCTGCATGATTGGCCAATAATACCCCATCAAAGTAGCTTATAGGATAATGATCTAGCTCTAAGATGGTTTCTACATACTCTTTCATAAACTTCTCTCAGGGCATAATTGACTTCAGATGGTCGAAGGTATTTGAGGAGTGGTAGGAAATAAAATCTCTTATATAGCTTGTTTTCATATAAGACATAACGAGAGGCTTGATTTTTTAATTTCTAAGCTTCTTTGGGATCTCTAGGAAGGACACCATCTTTAAATACAAAATTAATGGGTTGATCCAGTTGGGCTCATGATCCACTTGCATTATTGTCTAAGATTCTTTCGAACTCGGGTGCTGAAGAATTTCAAAGAAAATCTTCTTTGGCAACTCCTTTGGAGCTAAAGTTGCCAACTTAGATAGGAGGTCGACCCTAGAATTTACTGCCCTAAAAATCTATTGAATGTCAAAACTAATGAAGGTCGAAGTTAGGTTTTTCACTTTATCCAAGTATGTTTTCATACTTTTCTTCCAAGCTTTGTAGCTGCCATTGACCTGCCCTACCTCCAATTACGAGTCACTAAAGATTTTCACATGATCTATCTCTAGTTTCCTGGCTATCCTCAATCTCACGATCAGAGCTTCATATTTCACTCCATTGTTAGTTACAGAAAACTCAAAACACAATGCATATTCAGCAATAACTCAATCTTGAATGATAAGAATTAAACCCGCACCTACTTTAGAAGCATTGGATGAGCCATCAATATATAAGGCCCAAAAATCCTCAGAGAGATCTATTTTTTCTTCAGGAGAGTTCGACTACAGACTAAAAGTGCACACCTCTTGTAGTTCAAGCTCGATTGGATCTGGAATATTGCATTCCACCATAAAATTGACTAGTTTGGAGCTTTAATAGATGGTCGAGGTTGAAATGTAATGTCAAATTTAGTGAGCTCAATTGCCCACTTTACTATTCTTTCAAAAATATCTGGCTGGTGAAGAACTATCTTTATTGGTTGATCTATGAAGATTGTTATTGTGTGCCCCTAGAAATAAGGTCAAAGTTTCTTTGCTGCAATTAATAAAGCATAGATTAGCTTTTCTAATTTGGTATATTTGATTTCTGTATCTCTTAGAACCCAACTTATGTAGTAGATCGACTTCTAAATTTTTGCCTCCTCTCTAATTAGGACAGCCCCAATGGTTGTAGGAGACACCACTAGGTACAATAACAACTCTTCATTCGGTTCAAGCAAGGTAAGGAGAGGAGATGAGCTAAGATAGTTCTTTCATTTCTCAAAAGTTTGCTGACATTCTGGGGTCTAGCAGAAGTTCTTGGGTTGCTTGAGCACTTGAAAGAAGAGCATGCAACATTCTACCGATTTTGAAACAAAATGATTTTAAGCCACAATCTTTTCCATTAGGTGTTGAACTTCTTTTATTATCTTGGGAGTAGTCATCTCCTGAATAGCCTTATCCTCTTTGGGTTTGCCTTGATGTCGTGCCTTGACATCATGAATCCTAGGAACTTTTTCGAAGTCATCCCAAAAGCGCATTTGGTTGGATTTAGCTTCATTTTATCCTTTCGGAGGGTGTTGAACATCTTTTTTAAATCAACAATATGATTTGTTGAAGATCTGCTCTTGACAAGCATATCATCCATGTAAACCTCCATATTGCGGTCGATATGCTTCTTGAAGATCTTATTCATCAGACGCTGGTAAGTTGCATCTGCATTTTTAAGTTCAAAAGGCATAACCCTATAACAATAAAGGCCATGATCAGTAATAAAAGCAGTTTTCTTTTCATCTTCAAATGCCATCCAAATTTAGTTATAGCCTAAAAAGGCATCCATGAAGGTGAGAAGCTCATGGCCTGATGTTGCATCCACTGGTTGGTTGATTCAGGATAGAGGATAGCTATCCTTTGGATAAGTCTTGTTCAGATCGGTGAAGTCTATGCACACCTTCTACTTACCATTTGCCTTCTTAATGAGTACTATATTAGCGACCCAATCTGGGTAGGACACCTCCCAAATGAATTTGGCTTTGAGGAGCTTGTCTATCTCGTCCATGATTAACTTCTATCGCTTTGGTGCAAAGCTGTACTTCTTTTATTTCACAAGTCAGTATTTTGGATCTACACCCAATCGATGCTCCATAACTTCGATGTCAACACCAGGCATATCTATGAGAACCCAAGCAAAGACATCGACATTCCTTCATATAAAGGTGGTGAGCTGCTTTTTAACTTTTTCCTTCAAATTTGAACCAATCTAAATTATATGGTCTTCATTTCCATCATTCAATGAGATTGTTACAAGGTCATCGATTAGTTCCCCCCATTCCTCGGTCAAGTCATCGTAGGCATCAAGTCCATCCACTAGACAAAATCCTAGTCATTTTTCTCCTTGTAGAGCAATCATGTAACAGTGATGTGCCAGGGCTTGATCTCCTCTGACCTTTCTGACTCCACATTCTATCAAAAACTTCATCTTTAAATAGTAAGTTGATACCATAGCTTGGAATGCATACAGTCCTGATCGTCCAAGAATGGTATTGAAGGTAGATGGAGCCTTCACTACCAAAAAATCAATCTAAGCTTTAGATATCGACATGCCACAACTGATAAAGTAATTATTTCTTCAACCGGTATAGCATTACCGGTGAACCCACTAATAGAGAGCTTATTGATCTCATATAACATTTAGGTATAGTCATTTTAGAGAAAGCATTATAAAATAAGATGTTAGCAGAACTTTCATCATCAATCAAGACATGGTGTATATCATAATTGGTGATATTTAAAGTAACTATAACCACATCATTATATGAAAATTGAACCTCTTGTGTATCTTCTTTAGTGAAAATAATGGATTCTTCAGTCCTCCACTTCTTTGCTAGCTCCACCAATCCACTATCCTCTTCCTGTTGATATCCTTTAGTGATCATATTGATGATTCCAAGTGGGGGCCGATCTTTTATGGTTCTTTCCTTCGAGGTGGTTTTGATTATGGAAGAGCTCTCGACCGATCTTTCCTTCTTTCTAGTCGACATCCCAAAAAATGATGTAGTGAACCTCATCTGATCAGCTCCTCAATTGCATCCTGGAGTAAAATGCATTCCTCAGTATCGTGACTGTGGTCATGATGATACAAGCAATATTTGCTTGGGTTGCGCTTGCTTGGGTGGGTCCTCAATCTCTTTGATCTTGAAAGTTGCTCCTTGATCTCTATCGGCACTTGAGTTTTTAGAGTATTTAGGAGAGCGTAGTTGTGAAATCTTCTAGAAGGGGGGCTTCGCCATATTCTTCTATCTAGGCTTCTCGAGCGATGAGTCCAAGGTGGAGTTCGGGCTCGTCAATGCTCAATAGTTCTAGAGTGTGGATGGGCTTTACTTGACTTTTCTTTAGGTGTGGGTTTGCTAGACTCTTCCGCTTGCCGTTCCCCTATGGCCTTACCATCTTGGAGCTTAAAAGCTTCTTTAGCTTGGGCATAGCCCTCAGCCCAAGCTAGTATATCGATGAAGGTCTGAGGGTATTTCTTCTTCAAGGAAAAGAGAAGATCATTCTTCAAAAGGCCATCCTTCAGAGTGGTCATGGCAACATATTGATCCAAATTTTAGATCTTTAGGGTAGTCGTGTTGAAACGGCTGATATAAGCTCAGATGGACTTTTCTTCTTTTTGCTTGATGTTAATAAAAAATTTTGAATCTCATCTCTAATGCCGATTGCTAATAAAGTAAGCTACAAATTGGTGGCTCAGCTGATCAAAGAAGTAGATAGTACTTGGTTTGAGGTCCGAGTATCAATTTCTTACTGCTCCCTTTGAGATGGAAGAAAAAACTCAGTATAGAATGGCGTCTGGCACACCATGAAGCAGCATCATAGTCTGAAAGGCTTCGAGATGATCGATGGAGTCCGAGGTTCCGTCATAACTCTCAAACTAGAAAGTTTGAAATTCGGCATGATGGGCTCCTGCATGATCCAAGCAGAGAATGAAGGGTCGGTGTAGATATCATCATTGTAGATGGAGGCAGCATGGTAGAGCTCTTCGATCCACTGATTCATCTATTGGAGCTTTTGATCAAGAATATCATCTCGATCATGAATCTCAAAGGACAGCTGGCTCGATGGGGGTAGAGACTTTTCGGGGTTAGAGTCATGCTCGGAACATGGCCTCTCCACTCTCTATTTTCCCTTTCCAACGATCACTAGCTAACTCCTCCAGGTAGGCCTCCCTGATGCCAGATCTCGATGTTCTAATGATGGTCTTTTTGATGGTGCCAGCCTCAGAACATGTTGCATGACTTGCACTACTTTCATGAGGCCTCTGATAATCTACTATAGCAGTAGATTGAACTACTCCATGCCTATTACTATTGTTGATGGAGTAGGTTGAGGTGCAAGTGATGGGGCTAGGATGGATTGATCTGCTAGTTTTGGGTTGGATTTGGTGGTAGAGGTGATAGATTGTCGGAAAAGAGCTTTTCTGGGTGGCATCTTGCAAGAGAAAAAGAAGGATTAGAGGAAAAAGAGTAGAAAAAAAGAGAAAGAAGAACTCGACTGGATACTTCTTTTAGAATAAGGGCTCAGGCTTTCTTCCTCCAATGCCAATCCTATTAGTACAGAAAATGGTCAGCCGTTGGAGTTCGTTGGAGTTAGAGGAGATGATCTCGCCAATGAGACCTGCAAGATAAAGTCCGGACCAAAGATGGATGGCTCTGACGTGGATCCTCCGATAGTCAAGTTAGCTTCTTGCCCAACAAGAATGGAGTACATAAGAGAATAGAGTAGAGAAGAGGGCTTAGAGAAAATAATGTATCTGGAGGGTCCCTTATATAGACATAGCCTGTAATAGAATAATAGTAACAGCTATAACAAAATGTCAGAAGATCGTTCAGGCCATTTAGAGTTTGTTATAGAAAGTGGGCTGTCATTTATCATGACTTACTAGCAGTTGGATTTCATTTCCTGAAGTTCAGATGGGAGGTTGGAGGTTTCTGAGCCTAGTAGCGAGCTGTTCATGTTGGGATTGGGAACTTAAAGTTGGACTAACCAAGCTTGAAGGTCAGCTTCTAAGTAGTGGATGATAGACACAACTGGGTTATGAGTTTGGATCCTATTGGTGCTATCTTGACTGCTCTTAGAAGCTCGGTCACTTTCAAGGTCAGCCGAGGGTGGGTATAAACACTCTGGTTCGGAGGGTTGGTTATTGGAAAAGATGGCGGATCCTTCAATTAGGACTACAACCATGCTCTCTAGAGGAAGTTTGATGAATATCAAAGATCAACTCGAAGCTGGGATGGAGGGGTACTGAGATCCATTTTTTGCATAGTGGCTACTCCTTATTCTAGATTGAAGGTCCAACTTATATTGATGGCAAAGGCCTCGCGCTGACTCAAGTTCATTTATCCAGAGTTCTTGGTATGAGATTGACGAGATTTGCTATCTACAGAGTGAAGTAGAGAAATTTGACCATCTTCAAGATCGGTAGCTAGTCAAGGTCAAACAATACTAGAGTCTTATATTCATGGGGCAATTGCTGTCCATTCTAGGCTGGGGATCGGAACCAGTAGCTTTCACTATTTAAGTTTGTCTAGCTAAAGTTTACAATATGGTTTGGCAAGGTCTACTATTACCAAGAGGGAACTAGAGGAATTACCATTGAGAAGGTTGATCGATGCGCAAGATCTGAAGATCGATCTTTCAGAATCTGCCTGGATCAAGAAATCAACTTGGTTGAGGTTTGGACTTGGCCGTCATGACTATAGATGGCATTATATCAAGTTTGAACATCCAACTGGATTTTGGTGAGAACTATTTTACCCCTAATAGGATCTAAGAGACCAAAGGATAAAATAAACCTTAAGTATATGTGGCACCTTAGGCTAGATCATATAGGAGAAGAAATGATTAATAGATTGAAAAATGATGGGCTCTTAAGCTCTCTAACTACTGAGTTATATTTAGTCTATAAATCTTATCTTCAAGAAAAAATGACCAAACTATCCTTTATGGGACAAGAGGAAAGAACCACTGAGATACTTGCCATGGTACATATTGATGTGTGTGACCCATTTGATGTATCGGCAAGAGAAGGTTATCTTTACTTCATTACCTTTACTGATGATTATTTATTGTATGGATATGTGTATCTTATAAGATACAAATTTGAAGTTTTTAAAAAGTTCAAAGAATTCAAATGTAAAGTAGAAAAGCAAATCAAAAAAATTCTAAAGGTACTTCAATCAGATCGACGAGATGAATACTTAAGTAAAAAAAATTTTAGTTATCTTAGGAGAAATAGGATAGTCTCATAATGGACTCCACATGGAATGCCATAACCCAACAAAATTTTAGAATAAAGAAATTAGATCCTATTATATATGGTTCAATCTATAATGAGTTTCACTGATCTTTCTTTATTTCTTTAGGGACATACTTTGCTTAGCGCCAACTACCTAGTGAATAGGGCTTCCTTTAAGTCAATTCCTACCACACCATATAAGATGTGGCATGGTAAGAACCGAGTCTTGGTCATCTCAAGATTTAGAGATATCTGACTCATGTCAAGCGATAACAGGCGGATAAGTTAGAGGCTAGATCTATAAGAGCTCATTTCATGGGATATCCAAAAGAGTTTTTGAAATATTACTTTTACTTCCTAGAGGATCATAATATGATTGTGAGCCAATATAATATATTCTTGAAAAAAATAGTTTATTTAAGATAAAGACAATGGGAGAAAAATTAAGCTTGAAGAGAAAAGCAACGACTCATGGAACCCATGGAACCTATTCAACTTGAGATGTACACATAGCTCCTCCCCCACCTTAAAGATCAAGTAGGATTTTCTATTCTCCTAAAAGATATTTAGATATTATCTTAGAGAAAGTAAATGAATTGTTCCTTATGAAAAATAGAAAATTTGGAGATGGTCCCAAAAGCTATAATAAGGTGATATTAAACATCAATTCTGAGAAATGGTTGGTAGTAATGAAGTCAGAAATTGACTCGATGCATACCAACCAGGTCTGGATCTTAGTAGTCCATCAAAAAGTATAGTACCTATTGGATGTAAATGTATTACCTAAGGATGGCTACCTAAGAGTGAGGATGAATTGGGTATTAAAAAAGTTTAAACTTTAACTATACTGAATTTTAATATTATGTGCTTGGTAAAAAAATGTAAAATACAAATATAGAATAAAAGCAATTTAAATAATCCAATACAAATATAAAAGCCAAACTTTTATAGTAGTTCAGCACCAAACTCGACATCTACGTCCACTGTGTAAGTAAATCACTTAAGGATTCAACTATAATCACTTAATTGATTATAGTTCGATTATTTTTTTTTGGCTCACAATCCAACTTGGTTGGTTTTGACTTAGGCTCACTAACTACAATCTTTACAATGATTATTTTTTTGGACTAATAATCAATCCTAATTAATTTTGTCCTTCGCTCACCAATCAAACCTTTACAATGTCCAATGCTAGGCTTGGACCAACCCAAGTTTCTCACCCCAAGAAACTTGTAAACAAATAAAAGTATAATTATAATGATTAAAAGAGTTTAGAAATAAAAACTCAATGAAGCCTAAAAGAAGAGTTTGTTAGTTGAAAGTTTATTGGCTTTGCTCTTCTTCTTCGATGCTTGAGAGAGGTTGGTGGAGCTCTTCAAAGCTTGTGTCTTGACTTCTCTCACATTGAGGATGATTGGAAGGATAGAATATTCTTTGAAAAATGATTTCTTCACTTTACTAGATGGCTTTCACAATGAATGAATTGAAGTAGACTTGAGGGCTCTTGAATAGTTGTTCCAAAAAAATCTTCTTGAAGTTCTTTAATCTTTCTTTTATATTCCAAGGCTTTCCCACCATTCTAAAACATCTAGAGAGGTCCCATTTAATGTCATAGCCATTAAAAATGCAAATCTAGTTGTTGAAAAAAAAATTAAAATTAAAAAAATATAGATCTAAAAAACTAGCCATTATACTGACTTAGTCGACTAATTTTTTTTGAGTTGACTAAATTTTTTACTTAGTCAACTAAGACTTAGACTTAGTCAACTAGATATCAGGTGGCTGAAAAATGGCCTAACTATCTATAGATGCTTCTCTACGATCGAGCCGACTAACTTTCTAACTTAGTCGACTAAGTTTTCGAAATTCTGAATTTTGGACTTTCTATGTTTTCTATGTTGCTGCTGTCCTCCTGAGTTCTGAATTTTGAACTTTCTATGCTTTCTGTGTTCTACTGTCCTCTAAGATTGAGTCGACTAAATCCTCTGAATTTTAAATTTTGAACTTTCTATGCTTTCTGTCTTCTGCTGTTCTCTGAGATTGAGTTGACTAACTCTTGACTTAGTCGATTAAGTCTGCATGCCAAGCATGCCATGAGATTTTTGCCAGTCTTTCTTCTCTAATTTTATTTGTAGGCTAGACTTGCTTTCTAAATTTGATTTAACTATCATTAACCATCCTTTTTAGGTATGTCAAGTCTAGATTGTTTTCAATGACCTCTTGATTGGTGCTCTATTTAATTGATAAAAGTCACTTAGAACATTATGAGTACTTGAAATTTAAGCTACACATCCTTAAAAATAATATTATTAACTTAATAAATTATACTTAAATACTTTTGTTATCATCAAAATTAATTCAAAGATCAACAATCTCCTTCTTTTTGATGATGACAAAATTATTTAAGTTTATCTTTCTTTCAAATTTTAATACAATTTTCATACTATCAATTTATATGCAATATATTCATTCAAACTTAATCATATCTCACATGCTCCCCCTGAATATGATAACTATGTTCAAATTAATTTTAGATTTTGTTTTTACTCTTCCTTAATGTGTGCCAATTGATTGTTGAGGTTTCAAATTACACCTTTCATGTTTGAATCAATTAAATACTTCAAATTATACTCATTATACATTGAATCTACAAATTATACTCATTATTATCTTTCTCCCCCTTTTTGTCATTATTAAAAAAATTAAACATTATCAATTAAGGGCATTACATATTATACAACAAAGTCAATTCATCACAAATTGCACATGCAAAAGAGGAAAATAAGAAGCTTCATTCATGTATGTTAAAAGTTTGAACATAAACATAAGACCAAAAAAAGAATACATCAAAGATCAAAAGGAAGCTTAAACTATAACAAATACTAGGTCAAATACAAAAAGATGTTTAAGCTCAAAGGTATGCAACTATAGGTAGCCTAGTCTAAGGTGGGGTTTAGATGGGTCGAGGAGGATGGATCCATAGTCACCAAATAATGCTGCCTGGCTAAAACGCATTCCATAACACTCTCCACTAAAGAAGAAAGTCGATCAGACACTTCATCAACAACACGGCGCATAATATCCTCCATATGATCTTCCTCAAGGTGGATTGATACAGATGGCACTGGCCGAATAGATGGACCTGTAGATCTCGGCATAGACTTAGGTATTGGCACGGGCTCTTCTCCATCATCAATCTTGACCCATTGCTCGTTTACTTTTCTAAAACCCATCCTCTTCAGAAGTTTTCATCATAAGTATCAAAGTACTTCATTTCTTTAAATGATTTACCCTCCATAGCTATACCAAACTCTTTAATGATAAGGGTGAGGAATTTTCATATGATAATGCAGGCTTGGCTTTTATCCTTGCTTCCTGCATAGTCTTCATCATCCGAGCAGGAACATTGAATTTCTTCTTTTTTAGTATGTGATATAATATCCCCATATCATTTTTAGTTACATAATCAAAGCACCCAGTTCGGGGGATGAAGATTTTGCAGACCATGTGATGGAGAAGATGATGCTCGGTACTTAAGTATTTTGCCAAGATTTCTTCAAAATCTAATGCATCTTCTCTATTAAACAACAGACGCAATCCCTCGTTTCTATTATCAAATCTCTTTGCCCCTTCAATTAGAGTTTTCAGTAGCTATCCTATGTTTTCAACTATCAAATTAATCTAAACTCTTTTCACCTCAGTTTCTAATGATTGAGCATTAATCTTTGCATTCCCATAAAATCTTCTCACTAAATTTGGGTAAGTAGGTAATTTTAGAGAGTAAAGATACTCCCACCGTTGAAATTTCATGCATTCCCCAATCTCAAACCCTTATTTTTCCAAAAAATTAAAGTTTATTTTCCTCTTAGTGGTCACTGCCCTTGAAGAAAATGGTATTATCTTTGAGGAAGAGGGTGTGGCCTAAGTTGAGGGTTGAACGGGGGTAGAAAATAGAGGGAACTGATGAGGAGGCGAGAATGATAGAGCATCAACACCTTGAGCAGTCGAAGGAGGAGAGGGAGGCAAAGATGTGGCTGGAGGAGTAGGAATCAGACTAGATTGAGATGGCTTAGATGTACCCATGTCATGTTTTGTCTGACATTCATACGTCCAATTTTGAAGAGGTGTGACTTGAGGATGCATGCATAGCTTCTTCTTCCTCAGTGCCATGGATCCAAATCTGCTCTATTAGTGTTTTTTGGGCTTTGATTTGGGTTGAGATTTGGATGCCCTAAAGTTTTAAGGTGGGATGGCTAAGAGAGGTAAACAGGAGATAAACAAAGTCTCATGAAAAATTCTATTTTATAAATAGGATTTTCAACACTTAGTTGACTAAGATTAAGTTCTAAGTTGACTAAGAGTTTTGACTTAGTCGACTTAGTTTGGCATAGAGCTAAATAATTAAGGTTTCATGCTTTGAAAGTTGCAGTGAAACATTCCTTTTCTAATGGAATTTAAACAAGGATGATCCAAAAAAATTCATCACATTGTAACAATCATTTCAACATGAAACCATTATTCAATAATTTAACAAAATGAATTAAACAAACCTAATTGCTTTCTTATGGCACAAAATATTTCTTCATTCAAAGGTTTAGTAACAAAATCTGCAATTTGATTTTTAGTTGGCACAAACTCAAGATTTATGTCATTATTTTGTACATGATCTCTAATAAAATGATGTTTAACCTCTATATGTTTTGTTCTTGAGTGTAATATTAGATTCTTTATTAAATTTATAGATTAATATTGTTACAAGTGATACCACAGTCTTCTAGTTATTGTTTGATCCATAATAGTTAAGAACAATAGCTCCCGGCAGTAATATATTCAGCTTCCACTATAGACAAGGCTATTGAGTTTTATTTCTTACTAAACCATGAGATCAAATTCACTCCTAGAAATTAGCATGTTCCACTTTTACTCTTCCTATCTAAGCAACAACTAGTAAAATCTAAGTCACTATATCCAATTAAATCTAGTGAAGATTATTTTGAGTACCATAGGCTTACATCTTGAGTATTTATTAAGTACTTAAAAATTCTTTTAACTATAGTTATATATAATTCTTTAGGATTTGATTGATATCGTGCACACATGCATATACTAAACATTATATCAGGTCTACTTGCAATTAAATAGAGCAAAGATCCAATCATACCTCGATATAACTTAGGATCTACTGCTTTTTTTTTGCATCTTGATCAAGCTTACAACATGTGCTCATAGGGGTGCCACTTCCTCTAACATTCTCCATCCCAATTTTTTTTAGCATTTTCTTTTTATGTATTTGCTTTGGTTGATGAAGATCTCCTCATATGATTACTTGATCTAGAGTCCAAGAAAGAAATTGAGCTCTCCCATCATACTTATCTTAAACTCTCCCTACATAAGACTAGCAAATTCTTTACACAAAGCCTTATTAGTAGCTCCGAACATAATATCATCAATATATAATTGCATGATTAATAAGTTATTTGATTTTCTTTTGATAAATAATGTTTTATCTATGTTACCTCTTTTGAAATCATTGTTTAATAAAAATTTGCTTAATCTATCATACTAAGCCCTAGGATTTTGTTTTAATCTATATAGTGCTTTCTTAAGCCTATAGACATGATTAGGCAATTCTTAATTTTCAAAACTCGAAGGTTGTTCAACATAAACTTCCTCCTCAATTAATCCATTCAAGAATGTATTTTTTACATCCATTTGAAAAAGTTTGAAATTCATAAAACAAGCAAATGATAGGAGCAATCTAATAGCTTCAAGTCTAGCTACGAGTGCAAAGAATTCATCAAAATAAATTCCTGCTTCTTGATTATATCCTTGTGCAACCAATCTAGCCTTGTTTCTAATTACATTGCCCTTCTCATCAAGTTTATTTTTAAAGACCCATTTAGTGCTAATTATAAGAAAGTTTTTAGATCTTTCAACTAGTTCTCAAACTTATTTCTTTCAAATTGGTTTAACTCTTCTTGCATTACTAATATCCAATTTGAATCCTTTTTAATTTCAATTATATTCTTAGGTTCTAAGTGAGATATAAATGCAATATGATTCATAGCTTTCCTAAGAGATGATCTAGTTTTAACTCCATGAGATGGATCACCTATAATTAGTTCCGTAGGATGATTGTGATCATACCTCCATTCCATGAGTAGATTAAATGTATCTTGCTCTTCTTGAGGTTGTGGCTTTCTTTCTTCAATATCTTGTTCTTCACCTTCTTTTTCTTATGAAGGAGTATCTTCAAGTATCATATTCTTCAATTTCTTTTCAAGATTATCTGTATCCATATCACGTTCTTCTTCTCTTGCTTTAAGAGAGTTAGATTTATTAAAGATGATATGCATGGATTCCTCTATAACTAATATTCTTTTATTAAATGCTCCATATGCTCTACTATTTATTGAATAACCTAGGAAAATATCTTCATCTAATTTTGCATCAAATTTATCTAATTTATCTTTACCATTTATTCAAATGAAACATCTACATCCAAGGACTTTGAAATATGAAATATTAGGTTTCTTTTCCTTGTAAAGTTCATATGGAGTTTTCTTCAAAATAGGTCTAATTAGAATGCTATTTAGTATATCGCATGCAGTGTTAATAGCTTCCGTCCAAAAATATTTTGGAAGGTTACTTTCATAAAGTATGGTCTGTGCTATTTTAATTAATGTTCTATTCTTTCTTTCTACTATTCTATTTTATTGGGGTATCCTAGGATCTGAAAAATTATAATTGACTTCATTTTTAGAAAAAAACTATCAAACTTTTGATTTTTAAATTTCGTGCCATGATCACTTCTTATATACAAAATATTATTTTCTTTTTTTTTGTTATTTTGTTAAATAGATCAACAAATATATCAAAAGTACTATCTTTATGAGATAAAAATAAAATCTAAGTATATCTTGAAAAATCATCGATTATAATAAAGCCATATCTTTTTCCTCCTTGACTAGTAGTTAAAATTGGTCCAAACAAATCTATATGAAGTAACTCTAGAGGTCTAGTTATTGAAATAATATTCTTAGATTTGAAAGAGAATTTTATTTGTTTACCTAGTTGACATGCTTTGCAAACTTTGTTCTATTCAAAATTTAGTTTAGGTAAATTAATCAATCTAGCTAATGAATCCATGCTTACATGACCTACTTTATTATGCCATATCCAATTAGATTGATTTACTTTAGTATTCATAGCAATAAGACATTCAATATTTTCATTTTTAAGTTCATCAAGATCAATAATATAAATGTTGCCATATCTTTTTCCTATGAATTTAATACTATCATCAAATGAACTAGTTACTATGTAGTGAGATGATTTAAATGAGACATTAAAACTTATATTGCATAGTTGACTAATGCTAAGTAAGTTATGCATTAGACTCTCAACTAATAAAATATTTTCTATACAAGTGGAGGGTGTAATCAAGATATTACTGAGACCAATAATCTTACCATTACTATTGTCTCCAAACATCACCACACCTCTCTTCTTTGCTTCAAGAGAGATAAATTGAGATCTATCTTCCGTCATATACCTCGAACATCCGCTATCTAGGTACCATCTTCTTTTAGCTCTCACGGATGCTAAGCATACCTATACAAGAAATTAAGTGGATTTAGGTACCCAAGCTAACTTGGATCCTGTGAGGTTAGAATAAATAGTTCCTTTGGAATTTCAAATTTGCCTTATTTTTGATTGATTTATGTTAAATTTCTTATTTACATTAATTATTTTGCATTCAATTGCTTTATGCCCAACTTTATTACATTTAAAATAAGTTATGATCTTACTTTGATTTTGAGATCTTTTAAACATATTCTTTAGTAATTTTTATTTTCTTAGTCGATTATATCATAAACCAACTTTATCAAAGATCATTTTTTGATTATCAATCAACATTTGAAGATTTTGTGAACTAATCATATATCTATCCATAATAGATCTTAATCTAATTATTTCATCTTGCAAGGATTCATTCTTTTCATTTGTTTTATTTAATTTGCTTTGTAGTTCTTTCATATCTTCTTCTACTTTAGCTTTATCTTTGTTTAAAAGTTGATTGTCTTTCTTTAGTTCTTTGTTCTTATGAGATAGCTTCTTATAGTCACTAATTAGATCATTAAAAGCATCATATAATTCTTCAAAAGTAAAATCTAAAATTGAAGTATCATCATTTACCTCATCATCATCAAGTGTCATAAGACAAAGATTTGCTTTTTCTTCTCTTTGACATTCTTCTTCACTTCAAGAAGAGTCCTCATCATTGCTTCATGTGGTTTTGTATGCTTTCTTCTTTATTTTCTTGGAGCTTTTCTTCAGCATAGGACAATCCATTAGAAAGTATCCAGACTTCTTGCACTCATAGCAAAGAGGTGGTTGATCTTTTTCTTTTTTCTTCATTTTCTCTTTGCTACTTTCTTTCTTGTTGTATTTTTTTATAGGTTCAAATTTCTTTCTTCTTCTCATAAACTTCTTGAATCTTCTTGCTATCATGGTCATCTTCTCATTATCTTTCAAGTTTTCTATGGAATCACTTTCTTCTTCAAGAGTGGCAGCAACTTTAATGACTATAGTTTTTTTTCTTCACTTCTTATTTTCCTTGATTCATATTTAGCTCATGGGTCATGAGAGAACCAATGAGCTCTTTTAAAGCTAACTTATTTAAGTCCTTTGCTTCTTGAATGGTAATCACTTTTGGCTCCCAATTCTTCGGTAAGGATCTAAGAATTTTATGCACAACATCACTATTAGAATAGTCCTTTCCAAGGCTCTTTAAATTATTTAAGATATCGGTGAATCTTATGAACATTTAGATGATCGTTTCATATGGTTTAATTTTGAATAATTCATACTTATGTACCAACATATTTGTCTTAGATTCTTTGATTTGATTAGTATCCTCATGAATAACTTCAAGTCTATCCCAAATTTTTTTGGTGAATGAACATGTTGATATCTTATTAAATTCGTTTGCATCCAAAGCATAATATAACACATTTATTGCTTTGGCATTAAGTTTTGCCTCTCTTTTATCATGTTCATCTCAATCTTTTTTGGGCTTTGGAATGGACATGCCATTAATTATAATTATAGGTATGTAAGAGCCTTTTACTATGATATTCCATATGTCATAGTCTTATGCTAGAAGAAATATTCTCATTCTTGCTTTCTAATAGGTATAATTGGTTCCATTGAAAAGCGAGGGTCTATTGGTTGATTACCCTTCAACCAATAAAGTTTCAATTATGGTTGCAATTAAATCTTTAGCTCTATAATCATTAGGTCAAAAATCAATATTAGAGCACCCACTCTGATACTACTTATTGCCCAAGGATCTCTATCCAAGAGGAGAGATGAATTAGATATTAAAAAATTTTAAACTTTAATTATGCTGAATTTTAATATTATGTGCTTGGTAAAATAATATAAAATACAAGTATAGAATAAGAGTAATATAAATAATCCAACATAAATACAAAAGCCAAATTTTTATTATGGTTCGGCACTAAACTCGGCACTTACGTCCACTTTCCAAGTAAATCACTTGAGAATTCAACTATAATCACTCAATTGATTATAGTTCAATTATTTTTCTTGGATTCACAATCCAACTTGATTGATTTTGACTTAGAATCACCAACTACAATCTTTATAATGATTATTTCTTTGAGCTAACAATCAATCTCGATTTATTTTATCCTTATCTCATCGATCAAACTTTTATAATGTCCAACTCTAGGCTTGGACTAATTTAAGTTTCTCATCCCAAGAAACTTATAAATAAATAAAAGTATAATTACAATGGTTAAAAGAGTTTAGAATTAAAAACTCAATGAAGCCGAAAAGAAGAGTTTGTAAGTTGAAAGCTTGTTGGCTTTGCTCTTCTTCTTCAATACTTGAGAGAGATTAGTGGAGCTCTTCAAAACTTGTGCCTTAACTTCTCTCACTTTGAGGATGATTGAAAGGATAGAATATTCTTTGAAGAACTATTCATTCACTTCACTAAATGGCTCTCATAATGAATGAACTGAAAGTAAACTTAAAGGCTCTTGAAAAGTTGTTCCAAAAAATTCCTTTTGAGGTTCTTTAATCTTCCTTTTATATTTCAAGATTTTTCAACAATTCTAAAACATCTGGAGAGGCCCTATTTAATATCCTAGTCATTAAAAATATAAATTTAGCCATTGAAAAAAAGTTAAAATTAAAAAAAAATATAGATCTAAAAAATTAGTCAATATAGTGACTTAGTTGACTAACTTTCTCTGAGTCGACTAAGTTTTTTATATAATTGACTAAGACTCAGACTTAATCGACTAGGTATCGGGTGGCTGAAAAATGGCCTTACTGTCTTTTGATGCTTCTCTGCAACTGAATAGACCAACTTTTTGACTTAGTCAACTAAGTCTCCTAGATTTTGAATTTTGAACTTTCTATGCTTTCTGTTTTCTATTATCTTTTGAAACTAAGTTGATTAACTTTCTACTTAGTCGACTAAGTCTTCCAGATTCTAAATTTTAAACTTTCTATGCTTTTTGTCTTCTACTATTCTTTGAGACTGAGTTGACTAACTCCTAGCTTAGTCGACTAAGTCTGCGTGTCAAGCATGCCATGAGATTTTTAACAATTTTTCTTCTTTAATTTTATTTATAGATTAGACTTGCTTTCTAAACTTGATTTAACTCTCATTAACTATCCTTTTTAGGTATGTCAAGTCTAGATTCTCTTCAACGATCTCTTGATTGGTGCTCCATTTAATTGATAAAAGTCACTTAGAACATTATGAGTACTTGAAATTTAAGTTACACATCCTCAAAAATAATATTAGTAAGTTAACAAATTTTACTCAAATACTTTTGTTATTATCAAAATTAATCCAAAGGTCAACAAAATGGATCTATAAGAGAAAGATAGGTTTGGATGGAAAGGTAAAGACCTTTAAGATGAAGCTTATGGTTAAAGGTTATAGTGAAGGCATTGACTATTAGGACATCTTTTTGTCAGTGGTTATGCTGAAGTTCATTCAAACATTGCTTGCAATTGCAACATCTCATGATTATGAGATATGGAAGATGGATATAAAAATTATTTTTCTAAATGGATATCTTGAAAAAGATATCTATATAGAGTAGTCTTTGGATTTTACTTTCAGTAATAAAGATCATAGAATCTATAAACTATAAAGATCATAGAATTTATAAACTATAAAGATCTATTTATGGACTAAAGCAAGCATCTCGAATTAGAAACACTCATTTGAATGATACGATCAAATTATTTGATTTCATCAAGAATGAAGATGAACCTTATATTTTCAAAATGGTCAGTGGAAGTGCTATTAAATTTCTCATATTATACATGGATGACATCCTCCTAATTGAGAATGATATTTTCATGATGACTTCAGTTAAGATATGGTTGTCAAAAGAGTTCTCCATGCAAGACCTTCAAGAAGCATCTTATATTTTGGGGATAAAAATCTATAGAGATGGATCTAAAAGGATGCTTGACCTATCATAGAATATATATATAAAGAAGATGTTGAAAAGGTTCAGTATGAAAAACTTCAAGAGGAGATTTCTATCCTTTAGATATGGAATTTATCTCTCCAAAAATATGTGCCCCAATACATCTGAAGAGATACAATGGATGAGTAAGATCCCTTATGCTTTAGCTATAGAGAGCCTCATGTATGCCATGCTATATATTGGACCTGATATAGCTCATGCTATATGTAATATCCAAGTCCAACAAGCAATAATTTAAGAAACTAGCATTTGTATTTAGCATATATCGAGTGTTTAGCATAGTATTTTATCTATATTATGACTGAGCATTTGAGTATAAATTTGATAATAGCAAAAAAATATAAGGTTGGTGGTTAAGTTAGAAAGAAAAATGAGTTAGAAGCTTGATTAATAATTAAATTATTGAAGTTTAATTTGAGCGGCAAAAAAAAAAATGGCAATGGATGAGTAAGTGTGTTGAATCTTTAAATTCTAAAAATTAGATTAATAATAGTGGTATTAAAGTTAAATTTTGATAGTTGTTGAGCATGGAATGAGTGATATTTTAAAGAATATTTAAAGAAATATTGGTGTGTGACAAGTGGATAGCAAGTATTTGGGATGAAAAGTTAATTTTTAAAATCTTGAAATTCAAGCTGACCCAATTTAAATTAGAGCTGACCCGAGTCTCATGCTGTAGAAATTAGTGTTCTATTTTTCTGAGAGAGCCAGCTTGACTTCTGAGAGAGCTGACCTGACTGACAATCGAGCTGACTCGAGTTGGATCGAAGCCAGCTCGATTTGTGAGAACAAAAAAATGGTGCTGGCTATGAGGCTTTAAAAGTTGATTTTTAAATGAGCTTTTTAAAAAAAAATTTAATAGCTAGCTTTCTTAGAGTATATCACATAGTTAGAAGAGAGAGAGAGGTGTGTTGACTTTCTTTATGGAGTAATACCTAGCTAGTTTCTTATTTAAATTCTTTATTTCCAAAATAAAAGCCATCGGTTCTCTTTTCTTTTGTTTTGGAGTTTCTTGGTTAGAACAATCAGAACGAAGAGGGAGAGGGCTAGAGAAGGAAGAGTTTTTAGTTAAAAGTTCATAGGATTTAGTGGAAAAAGATGATGGTTCGTGTATAAACTGATTTGGAGGGAGAAAGGCTGCTGGCAATGGGAAGGAAAGAAGTTGGGTTCGAAACTTCTATAGGGTTGTAGTAGTTTGAGGTAAGAATTTTTATTTCTAAATTAAGTTTAAATTTAGTTTTCAATTCTTGTTATCAAATTTGAGGGTTTCAGTAAGTTAGGTTTTATAATTTGAATTGAGTTTGAAGATGAATTGAATTATTTATGATGCTGAAATTATTTAAATAGTTTAGCTATGTATTGAAATGATGTTAGCTAAACTTACAACGATTTATAGGAATAGAAATAAAGTTAAATATCTAAAAATTCCTGAGTTTTAATGAAGTTTAGTTAGACCTAAGCTAAAGCAAGTAAGGTAAAGAAGAAGTGAATAGTTGAAAGACCAAAGTAAGAGCATGAAAGCAAAGTTGGTGCAGTTCTAGTTTTAAATCGTATGGTATGAATTTAATCAATATTTATTGGTGTTATAGGAAAAGAAAAGAATTGACAAAGATGCTTGAGTAAGCTAATTAGCTAGTAAGCTAGTTGAGATGAGTGGGTTTTCTATCCAACTCTGGTTCTTTCTTATGGTATTTATTATGAAAGAGATAAGTTTTATAAAGTAAGTTTACATTCTGTTGTTCTCAACTTATATATATATATGTGTGTGTGTGTGTGTGTTTATGCAAATAGAAAAATAGAAAATGGATTTTATATGAGTATATGAATTTACTTTGAATAGCATGGCTATATTTTAGAATATGTTAAAATAGCTTATTGACATTTGAGTTTTATCGAATTTGGATGTTTTCAGTAGGCCACCCATAGGAGTAATCAACTTTTTAGGTTTGCCACAGTATCAGCAGTAGTTTTGCCCAGTAGAGCAAAGTATCAACAGTTCTATTATACCTAGTGAGGTGAAGTTCTATTATGGTCAGTGGGCCAAGTTTATGAGATAGTGAAAATCAGCTAGCACTTCCTTTTAAAAATGTTATGCCTGTGGTAGCATAGCAATATTTGATGCTCTATTTTGACTACCATGGTCGGGGTGCACTATAGGATAGTTAATGGTAGCTGAGCAGTTTTCAATCTCATAGTTTTGAAAAAAAAAATACTTTTACATGACTTGTGCATGATTGACATATAAAAGTTTTATTTAAAAAGCATGATATTATTGTGGAATATGTATGATTATGAGCATTTCAGTTATATTTTTTTATTCTTTTTACTATTAGATGGCTTATTTCACTCATTGGGTCTCCCAGGTCTCACCCCTCACATTCGTTCTATTTCAGGATTGGAGCAGTAGATGTTGCTTATAAGAAGAATGTATTTAAAGATATTTTATGTATCCAAGCTAAGTGTGATAATTTGTAAAAGGAGTATCATTTTGGTGATGTATTCATACGTAATGTCAGAGCAGGGTGTTATATTTTTATAGGGAATGATTAAGTATATCTATAGTTATGGATTGTATGAAATGAGTGTAATGGATAAATAAGATTTTGAGTTTGTTTGTTTTTTTTTAAGGAAAAGTTAAGTTAAATTGAAATGCTTGTGATTGATGGAATAATTGATCAAGATAATTATTTTGAGCAGATTTAAATGAAATTATAGTTCAGTTATAGTTTAGATTTTTTCTTTAGCTTTTATTTAAGGATAAAGTATAGAATCTTTGCTCTTTGCTCTTAGATAAGGATGGGATGCAGCACCATCACCCGGATTTAGGGATGGGGTGTTATATAGTTGGTATCAGAGCATAGTTTAATTAATGATATGAATAGAGTAAAGGTTAATTATCAATAGAGATGGGCAAAGGTTTATAATATGTAGGATGGAGAAATTGTTTATGATTAATGGATATGAGCAAAGGTTATGAGCAAAGATTAAGAGCCAAGGTTAATAGTTATAATCAATGAAAGTGAGCAAAGATTATTGGGTTATAGAGATAAGCCAATGTTTATAGTTAGTAGAGAAGAGTCAAAGTTAATAATTAATAGAGAACAGGAAACATTTATGATCATTAGTGATTGAGGTATAAGTTGACATGAATTGTTATATGAAATTAAGATGTAATCTCTTATAATGTTATGAATTGTTAGTAACTCTATATCTAGGTTAATTGATGGTAAGAGTAGAGTTATAGCATGATGATTTTAGTGATCCCACCAGTGGGAAATAAAAGTTAGTGTGGATTAAAAAGTATGGATAAGGACGGCCAATCTTATAGAATATCATATTTGCACAAGCATATGGTAGAGTTCAGTACTTTTGTCTCAAGCACAGGTTATTTTCAATGTGAAGATTTGTGAGTTATTTATATGTGATCATGATTTATATGTATTGATTTACTTGGAACTATGTGTAAGTTATATGAAAAAAAAATTAAGGTAATATTCATATATGTGGAAAATAATGTAGCTATGTATATTATTGTTAAGAGTTGGAATTATTTTTGAGAAGGATTCTACAAGTTGGTTGAATAATAGATACTGAATATTTTGGTTGGACATCAATGATACAAGTAATAGAACTGAAGGTTATTTCAGAAATAGTATAGTTGATAGCAAAAAGTTGATAACTCATGAAATAATCATTCTTTGCAAGAAGATCATAGTATCATGGTAAGAAGAAAAGTAAGGATTTAAGATCTTAAGAGTATCTCTACTATTAAGATGTTAGTTATGGAATGGTATAATGAGGAAATTTGTTAATGATGATGGAATTTATTGATTAGTATGAAGAGAACTCTTCTTAGAGTGGAAAATATAAGTTTTGAGGATGAAATTTATTTTAAGGGAAAGAGAAATGTAACATCCGGATCCAACGAGCAATAATTTAAGAAACTAGCATTTGTATTAAGCATATATCGAGTGTTTGGCATAGTTTTTTATCTATAATATGATTGAGCATTTAAGTATAAATTTGATAATAGCAATAAAGCATAAGGTTATTGATTAAGTCAGAAAGAAAAATAAGTTAGGAGTTTAATAATTGAATTATTGAAGTTTAATTTGGATGGTAAAAAAAAAAAACTAAGGCAATGGATGAGTGAGTGTGTTGAATCTTCAAATTCTAGAAGTTAGATTGATAATAGTGGTATTAAAGTTAAATTTTGGTAGTTATTGAGCATGGAATGAGTTACATTATAAAGGATATTTAGAGAAATATTTATGTGTGATAAGTTGATAGCAAGTATTTGGGATGAAAAGTTAATTTCTGAAATCCTGAAATTCGAGCTGACCTGATTTAAATTAGAGCTGATCTGAGTTTCATGCTGCAGAAATTAGTGATCTATTTTTCTGAGTGTGCTAGTCTGATTCCTGAAAGAGTTGACCCAGCTGACAATCGAGCCAACTCGAGTTGGATCGAGCCAGCTCAATCAATGGAAACAAAAAAAGTAGTGCTGATTGTGAGGTTTTAAAAATTAATTTTTCAATACTTTTTTTGAAAAAAAAAATTAATAGCAGCTTACTTGGAGTGTGTCACATAGTTAGAAGAAAGAGAGAGAGAGGGGTGTTGGCTTTCTTTATGAAGTGACATCTAGCACGTTTCTTATTTAAATTCTTCATTTCCAAAATAAAAGGCACTGGTTCTCTTTTCTTCTATTTTGGAGTTCCTTGGTTAGAACAACTGGAAGGGAGAGGGAGATGGCTAGAGAAGGAAGAGTTCTTAGTTAAAAGTTCATAAGATTTAGTTAAAAAAGAAAATGGTTTGGGGATAAACTGATTTGGAGGGAGAAAGACTACAGACGATGGGAGGAAAGAAGTTGGGTTCAGAACTTCTATAGAATTATAGTAGTTTGAGGTAAGAATTTTTATTTCTAAATTAAGTTTAAATTGAGTTTTTAATTCTTGTTATCAGATTTAAGGGTTTTAGTAAGTTAGGTTTTATAATTTAAATTGAGTTTGAAGATGAATTGAATTATTTGTAATGCTGAAATTGTTTAAATGGTTTAGCTATGGATTGAAATAATGTTAGATAAACTTACAACTATTTATAAGAATGGAAATAGAGTTAAATGTATGAAAATTCTTGAGTTTTAATGAAGTTTAGTTGACCTAAGCTAAAGCAAGTAAGGTAAAGAAGAAGTGAATAGTTGAAAGACTAAAGTAAGAACATGAAAGCAAAGTAGGTGTAGTTCTGATTTTGAATCATATGGTATGAATTTAATCAGTATTTATTGGTGTTACAGGAAAAGAAAAGAATTGAAAATGATGCTTGAGTAAGCCAATTAGCTAGTAAGTCAGTTGAGATGAGTGGGGTTTCTATCTAACTCCGGTTCTTTCTTATAGTATTTATTATGAAAGAGATAAGTTTTACAAAGTAAGTTTACTTTCTGCTGTTCTCAGTTTATATATATGTTTATGCAAATAGAAAAATAGGAAATGGGTTTTATATGAGTATATGAATTTACTTTGAATAGCATGACATGATATTTTGGAATGTCTTAAAATAGCTTAATGATATTCGAGTTTTATCGAATATGCATGTTTCAGCAGGCTATCCTTAAGAGTGATCCATCTTTTGGGTGTGCCACAATATCAGCAGCAGTTTTGCCCAGTAAAGCAAAGTATCAGTAGTTCTATTATGCCCAGTGGGATGAAGTTCTATTATAGCTAGTGGGGCCAAGCTTATGCGATGGTGAAAATTAGCCAGCACCTTCTTGCAAAAATATTATGTCCATGGGAGCTTAGCAGTATTTGATGCTTCATTTCAACTACCATAGTAGAGGTGCGTTATAGGATAGTCGACGGTAGCTGAGCAGTTTTCAATATCATAGTTTTGAAAAAAAAACTTTTACATGACTTTGTGCATGATTGGCATATGATAGTTTTATTTAAAAGGCATAATATTATTATGGAATATATATGATTATGAGCATTTAAGTTATACTTCTCTATTTTTTTCACTGTTAGATGGCTTATTTCACTCACTGGGACTCCCAGGTCCTATCCCTCACCTTCGTTCTATTTTAGGATTGGAGCAATAGATGTTTCTTATAAGTGGAATGTATTTAAAGGTGTTTTATGTATTTAAGCTAAGTATGATAATTTGTAAAAGGAGTATCATTTTAGTGATATATTCATATGTAATAGTGTTATATGTTTGTAGGGAATGATTAAGTATATCTATAGTTATGGATTGTATGAAATGAGTGTAATGGATAAATAAGATTTTGAGTTCATTTTTCTTAAAGGAAAAGTTAAGTTAAATTGAAATGCTTATGATTGATGGAATAATTGATTAAGGTAATTGTTTTAAGCAGGTTTAAATAAAATCGTAGTTCAATTATAGTTTAGATTTTTTTTTCTTAGTTCTTATTTAAGGGTAAAGTATAGCATCTTTGCTCTTAGATAAGGATAGGATGTAGCACCATCACCCGGATTTAGGGATGGGATGTTACACTATAAGTGTCACAAGCAAATATCAATTGAATCTAGATAGGAAACCTGGACAGCTATGAAGAATATCCTTAAATGCCTGAGAAAGGCTAAGGATATGTTCTTGGTCTTTGAAGGAGAACTGAGGGTACATGGATACATCGACTTAGACTTTATGTCTAATGTCAATAATAGAAAGTCTATATCAGAATATGTATTTCTTTGTAATAATGGTGCAGTAAATTAGAAGAGTTCCAAATAACTGATCAATGCAGATTCCACCATGGAGGTCGAGTATATCACTACTTCTGAGGCTGCTAAGGAAAACTTTTAGTTAAAGAAATTTGTTATGGAGCTTGGTGTGATGCCATGAGATGCTATTCCACTCTACTGTGATAACAATGGTACCATAGCTCTGGTTAAAAAATCTAGGTCTCACAAGAGGTCCAAGCCTATAGAGTGATGGTTTCACCTGATTCATGAATATCTCGAAAGGAAGAACATCAAGAAGCAGAGAGTAGACTCCACAATAATATGACAGACCCACTGACAAAGCTGCTGAGCCAATAGAAGACTGAAGCTCATTTTGCAAAAATGAAGCTTAAGTTCATGGCCAATTGGCTTTAGTGCAAGTAGGAGATTATTAGATGTATGCCCTAGAAGCCATTAGTCTAATACATGTGAACTTTCTAGAAGCATAATTTTATAATTAAATTATTAAAATCAATAAAATTAGATTATTTTTTCATTCATGTTGTGTAATATATCCATGAATCATTTAAGGAGTTAATGAGATGGTGACACATATTCTTAAGAATTAAAAATTTAAAAAATAGATTACTAATGATTAATTTTTGAATGCTCTCGATCAATGGATAATCATGGAGATGGTGATTGATCTGATCAATGCACAAATTGCTCCTCTTTAGGATGGATAAGTCTCAAGTCTATAGTGTAGAGACACTAGAGCGAGAATGCAAGTAGTTATTATAAAACAAGGGTACCAAACATGACCATGACGAGAGTCACTTGGATGGCTATCCACTCATCTATGACTTACTTGATGCTATAGTAGTGTGACTAGTCCTTAGACCTTAGATGCCTCAGCTATTCATAGTGAGCTTAGTATAGTTTGACTATATATACACTTGGTCCCTAGTCATATGGATCCTTGCAGTGCATGTTGACTGTAGTAGGTTCACTGTAGGAATAGGATATGCATCAAGATGGAATCTATCATCCTTAATAGATAAAAAATATGGTCTTATATGATTTATAAGGCTAAGTTCTGAAGACCTTGGCCAAGACAACATGAACGGTGGAAAACAGTTTCCGCATACTTTATACCAGGAACTCGAGTCAAGTAAATTTTACATATGACAAATATTGTGGTTTGACGAGTAATCCATGACCTCCATCTTGTCGAGACCAATGATACAAGGACCGTATCACATGCTAATTGTACTTAGAGGTTCATCCTATTCCATTCTATTGGCCTGTCATCATATGTTGCTAGGTATTACTGATAGATTATGGTGCCCATAGAGAATCAGATAGATGATCAATGGATTCTTGTTGGAAAGAATTGAAAATATTCTAATTCATTGAAAGAAGTTTCAATGATATTGCGATGAAAATCATAACATGATTTACTACTAGATAGAATAGAACATATGAGGTCACACACATAAGGAATTTAAGATTGATCAGATGGTTGGATAATGATTATAAATCATTGCGGGATCAAAATTATCAATATCATTGATATTTGGACTAACTTGTAATTGTTACAAGTAGTAGAACCTAATTGCTAAAGGATAGCAAGTTTGAGGAGGACTAATATACAAATATTGCATATCTTAATTTGATTGGATCAAATTAATTTTGACTGAATTCAAGTTAAATGAAATAGGGATTTGGTTTAATTGAACTTGGGTCAAGTTTTGGGATTAGGATACATGCACCCAAAAGAGTTTGGATGCATCAGATATATGACACCTAAACCTAGCCTCCTTAACCTAATTGACTTGGTCTTTGACCAGTCAAAAGGGTCCACACTCTAGGGTTTCTTGAATGAAACCCTAGGCACCATATGAGAGAATTAAATGGGGAAGGTGTCGACCCTCATTGAGTGGGGCAGCCACCATAGGGTTTCTTGAAACCCTTGATGGATTTAGGTGTTTTCAGTGCATGCAAATTTCAAAACTTTTTTGAAATAAGACAATGGAATACTAGATTAAATATTTTAATCTATGCATGCATAGATCTAATTTAACACCTATAGATCTAGTTCATATGATGAAAATAAATGCACATTGATCTGATTTCAAAGTTAAAGTAAAATTGGTGATTGAATCACCTACCTGTATCGGTAATTCTCTTCTTCAAGATCTAGATCTAAAGATGTCTGTAGGTTTCGATAAAGCCACATATACATCTGACCTCTAAGGATATCCACATGGGGCTGATGTAGATCAAGAGCGTCTGAGATCACCGAGGTGTTAGCTCTCTTTCAGATCTCGTTCCTTTGATTTGGATCTCCTTCTTCGACTCTTCGCAACATCAGAGAAGATGATCTGATGAAGAACTTGTGTGCAAACACCTTTCGTACATGATGGAGGAAGTCAAGAGACTATGGAAGAACTCCTTCTCAATTTCCCTTTTCTCTCTCTCTCTCTTTCTATGTGATTTTTCTCTCTCTATTTTGGCACGCCTAGCGGCATCAAAAGTAGGGGCACAGAAGGATGAGGTGGCGCTGCTCTCAAAATTGTGATGAAAAACTCATGAAGAAATCTGATTTCTCCTCTTTATTGCACCCCCAATAAACCCCATATCCATCTAATGCCTCCTCTGCTTATCCTAATTCATTTAAGTTTTAAATCAAATTCAAACTTAAGATTGGATAAGGATAAGAGTTACCTAAGAGAGACTCTCAAGAGGGGCACCATCACATGAACCTGCACCCCTTCTCCCTTGCTTTTTCATGTACATGCCAATTCAATATTGGCATCCACAATAGATGTGAGGGAAAAGAGAGGGTCCCATTCCATTGGGACTCCAGCATTCTATGCAACTTAGGTTCAATTTGGGTTTAATTCAAATCCAATTCAAACCCGATTCAAGCCCAATCCGTTCTAAACTCAATCCTAATCTAATTATGATTCAAACTTGAAAACCAAATGCCCAATAAAACTTACCTAGATCAAGTCCAATCAAATTCAATTTGATTTAATTAATTAGGACTTGATCCCCAATTTGATTTCATCAAATTAAGTCCTTCTTGCTAACTATTAGTAGATCCTTTACATGTAACTTTTACAAATTGATCTAAATTATCAATCATATTGATAATATGATCATGATCTAATCAAACATTTATTATGTATGATCCCATAGGTTCAATTCTATTTGATAGTGAGATATACCATGATCTCCATCATAGTATCATCGAAACATCTTTCAATAAATTGGAATAATTTCAACTCACATCTATCAAGGATCATCGATCTAGAATGATCTTAGTGAGTTCTCACAATCTATTAGTGATATCTAATAGTATGTAGTGGCAATCTAGCAGAATCAAATAAATAGAACTCCTAGGTGTAGTTATCGTGTGATTCAGTTTATCTATCTTGAGTTCCGACCAAGATGGAGATTATGAAAATTCATCAAATCCTAATATCTATCATATGCAATATTCAATTAACTTGAGTCCAAATCGTGAAACTCATGAAAACTCTTTTCCATCAATCACCTTACTGTGGCCAAAGACTTAATAATTCAGCTTCTCAAATTTTATAGGACTATTTCTTATCTACTAAGATCAATAGATCCCATCTAGATGTGCATCCTACTCTTACAATAAACCTATTGTAGCCAATATACATAGCAAGGATCCAAATGATTAAGAGGTCATGTTTATGTATAGTCAAACTATAGCAATCTCATTGTGAGTAGCCAAGACACTGTAGGTTAAAGAACCATTCATATTACTACAACATTAAGAAGATCACTAACGAGTAAATAGACATCCATGTGATCTCTCATATAGTCATGCTCAGTACCAATATTCTCCAACAACCATCCACACCCTTACTCAGTGTCTACAAACTATAGACTAGAGACTCATCTACCCCAAAGAAAGTAATCCATTCATCGATCTAACCAGATCAATCACCATCCCCATGATCCATCGATCAAAAGTAATTTAGGAATTAATCACATATGTTTCTAATTTTCAACTCTTGAGAATAAGTATCTTTAAGTTATTAATTTATTGGATAATTTAAGAACATATTACACAAGAATAGAAACAAAATTGCCCACTTTATTGATAAATTAAAATTTTAAGGATAAAATTATATCCTAGAAAATTATAATGTGTATGCCATAATAGCTTCTAGGGCATACATCTAATAATCTCCCACTTGTATAAAAGGTAATTGGCCACTAACCTAAGGCTCATCTTTTTAAGGTGAACTTTAGTCTTCTGCTGGCCCAACTGCCTTATCAGTGATGGGATTGGTGTACAGGATGGAAGCATGAATTTCAAAGCAAAAATATGAAATCATATAAACCAAACCCAAACCCTAGAACCACCTCATTAGCAATTAAATCATATAACATGCATTTATAATATAAAAGAAAGTATTAGAACATACCTCTTATCGCTAAACCCTAAATTGATCTTGATCGTCGGTAGCAGTCCGTCAGGGTGTCCACCAGGTGCCCACGTATTCATCCTCCAACGTTGATCCACACAGAGACTTGATCAAGACATAGCACTTCTAATTTATATAATTAAAGTTTTAATAATAAAAAATTTAATTAAAAGGGCAAGACGTTCTTTAGCCTTTATGTCACCTTCCTTGCCTCTCCTTATCTATCTTTCTTTTTCTTTCATCTTCTTAATTTTTCTTCCTAATCTCTTAGTCTTAAGATAACTTCTTGTCCTTATAAGGATAAGGTCTAAACAAGAGAAAGGAAGAAAGAAAATTGGATAAAAAAAAACTCTTGTAAGAAAGAAAGATAATTTTCACACACACGGACTCTTGGTGTGCACCCCTATTTATAATGTACGTAGGAGTGCCAACAAAAAAAATCTCATGCCCTTTCCTCATTAATTTCTCACACCCC
Source organism: Cocos nucifera (assembly GCA_006176705.1). Lineage (NCBI taxonomy): Eukaryota > Viridiplantae > Streptophyta > Magnoliopsida > Arecales > Arecaceae > Cocos > Cocos nucifera. The sequence goes on from QRFJ01000416.1 coordinate 540,006, forward strand.
ATCAGCCAATCTTATGCCTCATCAGTAAAAATGAGATGTCGACTTAGTCCAAGAGGTGCCTTAAAGCAGAAGAACTCTTAGACTAATTCTACGTAAGTTTTTTACGAAGAGTCGCAATATATCATCTTTGGTGCCACCCTTTTCATCCATTAGATCATGAAAAAAAAGGCCATCCAATGGCTCTAAAAATGGACGCCCATTCAGCAAGAAGGCGTGGAGATAATCTTTGAATAGTCAAAGTCCCAAGAGACCTTGACTTGGTCCAAGAGACGTCAAGGAGGAGTAGGCGGCATGGAGTCTTAGGCGGCAAGGGGTCTTGGGCGGCAAACCATCCTGGATGAAAAAAATTAAAAAGAAAAAAAGAGTATTTTATCTGTAGAAGGACTCTTCTGCGCCCCATATCTAATGTTCATGCCAATATAAAAATTTACGTGACATAACAAAATGGAAAAAGTCAAAGAAGGAAGGTGCCAACTAATTCCATGCACCAAAGAATTCTTTGTGCATAAAAGACTTCCCACGTGCAAGAGAGAGACTCTCTGGCACATGGCATTCAGGTATGTGGCACCCCAACTGAAGCCCAATCAATCTAGATTAATCCAATTCAAGACCAAATCCTATTTGGCTCAAATCAGATCTAAACTAAACCAAAATGGAAGTCGATTCGAATTCAATTCGAAACTAGGTGCTAGGGTTTGCTATATGTGCTAGCATGTTCATCTTGCAAACATGGTCTAATCCAATTAGACCCTTAATCAACTCTCTTTGTGTATGACCCATTGGATTCTACATCTAACCAACAATGAGTCTGAATGTGATTTGACCTAATCTGGTTAGAACTCTACCAAACCGATTTTGGTCAAAACTAGCCAACCCAATTTGACTTAATTTAGAACACTTTTTAATTTAATGATCAAATTAAAATTTTAATTTGATCGAATCAACAAGACATGATTGACGTCTAGCAACGTATCATGACTTTTCAGAAGATATAAAATTTTGATGAAAATATCAAAAATATCCTTCAATGAAAATTATCATACAACTAGATCCTTCGATCTTCCTGCATCTTGAATATGACTCTAGATATGAAAATATGTCAACCCCAATATCATATTCATTTCTCTTTCAGTCTTATGATGATGATTCATTTAATGAAACATTAGAAACCATTTCTAATTTTTCATCATGCTTTGATCAAAGTCTTCCTGAATCATCATTTGTTTGAAGCAAGTAGGATGCTATTTCCTCTTACCAGGAGAGATCGATTCCATGTTAACCTACTCACAACCTTCATATATATAATCTACCATATCCAGATCATCCCGTACATAACTGAGTCATGAATGAGTATGAACCAAAATATGGATTTATATATATAAGATTCTATGGTAGTTTCAGGTCAAAGGATTACATGCACAAATTCCACTATGAGAACCATCTATTGACATGTAGATAAGACTCCATTAGATATTCTCGATTTGGATCAATTCAGTGAACTCATTCTCTAATGAGCACCCACATTCTTGTATTAGTGTCATACACAAGTTATTGTGAGATCAATCACCCTCTCAATCGAGCATACAAAGAATGTGCTAGTCTTACCGAAAAATATTGATCCCTAACTCAATGTCCCATCGACTAGGAATATTTAAATTAGGATTTTAAGATTTTAGGTCTCACTGGTATGATCTCATCATAATCCTAAAATCATAGCCCTAATTTATAGGGTTCATCATAATCTTAAATAAATAATAAGACACTGCATATGATGAAATAAATGCCTTTATTTATTAAAAATGTCATTACATGAGTTTGGAAGACAAAGAACATCCCAAAAATTAATTGGCTTGAGGGCATATTCCTTTCAATCTCCCACTTGCACTAAAGCCAATCGCCCTTATATTTTAATCCCATACAATCAAGGTGGCGATCAAACAGTTGCAGTGGTAAAGCCTTAGTGAATGGGTCTGCTATGTTGTTCTTTGTGTCCACTCGTTCTATGACTACATCTTGTCTTTCAATAATTTCTCGAACGAGATGGAAGCATCTCAGAATGTGTTTGGATTTATGATGAGACCTTGGTTCCTTTGCTTGAGCTACAGCTCCAGTATTATCACAGTAAAGTGGTACTGGATTCTCAATTTTAGGAATAACTTCCAATTCAGTGATGAACTTCTTCATCCAGACAGCTTCCTTGGCGGCTTCACTTACAGCTATGTATTCTGCTTCAGTGGTTGAGTCAGCTACAGTTGGCTGCTTAGTACTTTTCCAACTTACTGCTCCACTATTCAGAGTAAAGACATACCCTGAAATGGATTTGCTATCATCTGGGTCTGATTGAAAACTAGAATCAGAATATGCTTCTAATTTAAGATCAGAACCACCATATACTAGAAAAATATCTTTAGTCCTTCTCAAGTACTTAAGAATATTTTTCACAGCTTTCCAATGATCCTCTCCTGGATCAGCTTGAAATCTACTTGCAATGCCTAAAGCATAAGCAACATCAGGCCTTGTACATAACATGGCATACATTATTGATCCAACAGCCGAAGCATAAGGAATAGAACTCATTCTATTTCTCTCTT
>QRFJ01000416.1:543596-659774 GCA_006176705.1 Cocos nucifera
ATCAAAGGCTTCTGATTTGTGTTTCATAAGATACACATATCCAAAGCTAGATAAATCATCAATAAATATAATAAAATAAGAGTATCCTCCTCTGACTTGGGTTGTTATAGGACCACATACATCCGTATGTACAAGTTTTAATAACTCATTTGTCCTTTCTCTATGTCCGTTAAATGGAATCTTGGTTATTTTACCCATGAGGCATGATTCATAAGTTCCCAATGATTCATAATCAAAAGGATCAAAGAACTTTTCTTTGTATAACTTGTTAATCCTAGCCTCACTAATATGATCTAATCGACAATGCCAAAGTAAAGTATTATTTATGTCATCTCTCTTATGTTTTTCATTTTCATCAATATGAAATATATTATCATCCAAACATAGAGTCAACAAACCATTGCTAAATATGCTTAAACAAATATTTTCATTAGAATATTTGATCGAGCAACCTTCGCTCATTACATTAAGACTATAACCTTATTTTAATAACAAGGGTATAGATATAATATTTCTAATAATCTTAGGCATATAATAATAATTTATAAGCTCTAAGATCTTCCCATAAGGTAACTTCAATATATTTGTCCCTATAGCTTCTGCTCGGATAGATTCTCCTCCAGCGCCATAAAGCTTGAAGTCATCTTTCTTCAAACTCTTAATTTTCTGCAGTCCCTACAAAGATTTGCAGATATGAAAACCATAGTCGGTATCTAATACCCAAGAATTTAAAATGAAGGAATTTAATGATAATATAGTATGTATCTCATACATACCTTTTGGTGCATTATTTGCACCAGACTTCACAGTTGCAAGGTAAGCCTTGCAATTCCTCTTCCAATGGCCTGCTTTGCCATAGTGAAAATAGGTCGTTTGTCCAGAGACCTTCTTCCCCTTTTTCTTCATATTTATACCACTTTTAAGATTCAACCTTCTCTTTGAACCCTTTTTGCCTGCCTTCTTCTTGGAGATCTCTTCCATAAGAAGAAGAGGAGTATTATCTTTTTTGATATGGCTTTCTGCTGTCTTGAGCATATTTAATAGCTTAGACAAGGAAGAATTCAGTTTGTTCATGTGATAGTTCACGACAAACTGAGAAAATGATTCTGGGAGTGATTGTAGGATCAAATCCTAACTTAACTCTCCATCCATAACAAAATCTAATTGACTTAATTGAGTGATTAGGTCAATTACCATCAAAACATGATTTTGTACGGATGTTTCTTCTATTATTTTTGCATGAAATAATTGCTTAGATATCTCATATCTAGCAGTCCTACTATGCTCTCCATAAAGCTCTTTTAGATTGAGAATATGGGTGTCCATGCTATCATGCTGCCTCTGTAATTCATTATTCATAGAGGCAAGTATGATGCATTTGACAATAAGAGAATCATTTTACCACATCTTGTATGTGGACTTATCTTCATCCATGGCATCATTTTCTAACAACTTAGGATCAGGGGCATCAAGAATATAGAAGAGTTTTTCTTAACTGAGTACTATTTTTAGGTTTCTCAATCAGTCAACACAATTTTGATCAGTCAATTTATTTGAATCCAAAATTGAACGTAATGAAAGTGAAGAGCCATTTAATCTATATAATAAAGAACAATATATAAGCTAATTCATGATGACATAATTAAATTAGAACTTTAATTTAATTATGTCTCCCACTAAAAATCATAACCCTCTTATTGATTTTCTTAGTGAGAATAAGATCCTAATTCCTTATAAAAAGTCTTATGGTTGCACAACAAACCTATTATAAGTTCAAATGTAGGAAACTCTTTTCAATTGCATTTTATGCAACTCTCAAAAACTTTTGCCTCTAAAACATTAATAGCCTTGTGTTAGTACAACAAACTTTAATGTTTTAGTTTAAGTAGAACCCTTCATTTCTATACAGTCAAAATTAAAATATAACTACTTTTATGGTTACACAATAAAGTAGTATATCCAAAATGCTGTAAGCATCTCAATGCACTAGATTAATATTACATCTTTCCCCATGATACAACAAAACTAACATGATTCTGGACATAATAAGAAACTAGTATGAAAGAAGGCCTTAATATAGTGAATATAATATTAAACATTTCAATCTAAAATTAAATTAATCGAATCGATCAGATAAATGGGAGAGAAATGGGAGCCCCCCCATTGTTTTCCTTAAACACCAATAAATTGGCCAGATCAGACAATGGAACCAATTAAAAAATCATGTTCTCTTTACCAATCAAGAACCATTTTTCCTAGACACCGATTGATCAATTAGACATCCTGACTGATTCAGCTAAAGATTAATTACACTACAACTTAATATAATTTTTTATAGAGGGATTTAAATGGTCTCAATGCACATATTGATTTAAAACAAACTAAATGTATAATAGTATTAATTATGATAAAATTTATATATGTCAATTAACATGTATAATTATTTTAGGACAACCATCATTATATAGTGAATACTTTCCACTATATCAAGGCAACCATTACAGAATAATATATACAACATAATCTCATTATGATAAGAAAAAGAATATGATCTCATCATATAAATTAAAATATGCTAAAAATATTATATCATATTTTCCCATTTATGCCATTATACTATAAGCAAAGCATTATATGATTTAACCTAATAAGGCTTGCTTTGATACCACTGATGGGATTGGTGTACAGGGCAGAAGCATGGATTTCAAAGCAAAAATATGAAATCATAAAAATCAAATCCGAACCCTAGGACCACCTCATTAGCAATTAAATCATATAACATATATTTGTAATATAAAAGAAAGTATTAGAACATACCTCTTATCGCTAAACCCTAAATTAATCTTGATCGTCCTTAGCAGTCTGTCAGGGTTTCCACCAGGTGCCCACGTGTTCATCCTCCAACGTTAATCCACATAGAGACTTGATCAAGACACCAGCACCTCTGATTTATATAATTAGAGTTCTAATAATAAGAACTTTAATTAAAAAGACAAGACCTTCTTTAGCCTTTATGTCACCTTCCTTGCCTCTCCTTATCTATCTTTTTTTTTCTTTTTATCTTCTTAATTTTTCTTTCTAATCTCTTAGTCTTAAGATGACTTCTTGTCATTATAAGAACAAGGTCTAGACAAGAGAAAGGAAGAAATAAAATTGGACAAAAAGAAACTCTTGTAAGAAAGAAAGATAATTTTCACACACATGGATTCTTGGTGTGCACCCCTATTTATAATGTACGTAGGCGTGCCAACAAAAAAAATCTCACGCCCTTTCCTCATCAATTTCCCATGCCCCATCAGCCAATCTCATGCCTCATCAGTAAAAATAAGATGTAGACTTAGTCCAAGAGGTACCTTAAAGTAGAAGGACTCTTGGACTAATTCTACGTAAGTTTTTTACGAAGAGTCGCAATATATCATCTTTGGCGCCACCCTTTTCATCCATTAGATCATGAAAAAAAAAGGCCATCCAATGGCTCTAAAAAGGGATGCCCATTCAGCAAGAAGACATGGAGATAATCTTTGAATAGTCAAAGTCCCAAGAGACCTTAACTTGGTCCAAGAGACGTCAAGGAAAAGTAGGCGGTATGGAGTCTTTGGCGGCAAGGGGTCTTGGGCGACAAACCATCCTGGGCAAAAAAATTAAAAAGAAAAAAGGAGTATTTCATCTGCAGAAGGACTCTTCTACGCCCCATATCTGATGTCCATGCCAATATAAAAATTTACATGACATAATAAAATGGAAAAAGTCAAAGAAGGTAGGCGCCAACTAATTCCATGCGCCAAAGAATTTTTTGTGCATGAAAGACTTTCCACACGCAAGAGAGAGACTCTCTGGCACATGGAATTCAGGTATGTGGTGCCCTAACTAAAGCCCAATCAGTCTAAGTTAATCCAATTCAAGATCAAATCCTATTTGGCTCAAATTGGATCTAAATTAGTCCAAATCGGAAGCCGATTCGAATCCAATTCGAAACCAGGTGTTAGGGTTTGCTACATATGCTAGCATGTTCATCTTGCAAACATGGTCTAATCCAATTAGACCCTTAATCAACTCTCTTTGTGTGTGACCCATTGGGTTCCACATCTAACCAGCAGTGAGTCTGGGTGTGATTTGACCTAATCTGGTTAGAACTCAACCAAATCAATTTAGGTTAAAACTAGCCAACCCAAATTGACTTAATTTAGAATACTTTCTAATTTAATGATCAAATTAAAATTTTAATTTGATCGAACCCACAAGACATGATTGACGTCTAGCAACGTATCATGACTTTTCAAAAGATGTAAAATTTTGATAGAAATACTAAAAATATCCTTCAGTGAAAATTACCATGCAACTAGATCCTTCGATCTTCCTAATTCCTGAATATGACTCTGGGTATGGAAATATGTCAATCCCAATATCATATTCATTTCTCTTTCAATCTCTTGATGATGATTCATTTAATGAAATATTAGAAATCATTTCTAATTTTCCATCATGCTTTGATCAAAATCTTCCTGAATCATCATTTGTTTGAAGCAAGTAGGATGCTATTTTCTCTTACCAGGAGAGATCGATTCCATGTTAACCTACTCACAACCTTCATATATATAATCTACCATATCCAGATCATCTCGTACATAACTGAGTCATGAATGAGTATGAACCAAAATATGGATTTATATATATAAGATTCTATGGTAGTTTTAGATCAAAGGATTACATGCATAAATTCCACTATGAGAACCATCTATTGACATATAGATAAGACCCCATTAGATATTCTCAATTTGGATCAATTTAGTGAACTCATTTTCTAATGAGCACCCACATTCTTGTATTAGTATCATACACAAGTTGTTATGAGATCAATCACCCTCTCAATCAAGCATATAAAGAATGTGCTAGTCTTACCAAAAAACATTGATCCCTAACTCAATATCCCATCGACTAGAAATATTTAAATTAGAGTTTTAAGATTTTAGGTCTCACTAGTATGATCTCATCATAATCCTAAAATCATAGCCCTAATTTATAGGGTTCATCATAATCTTAAATAAATAATAAGACACTGCATATGATGAAATAAATGCCTTTATTTATTAAAAATGTCATTACATGAGTCTAGAAGACAAAGAACATCCCAAAAATAAATTGGCTTGAGGTTATATTCCTTTCAATCAGCGAGTTTGCCACATTATCCATGGAGTCTACCTTTTGCATTTCAATGTATTTCTTCTCGAGGTAGTAGCGTATAATGTGAAACCATTGCTCGATGTGTTGGGACTTTTGATGAGATCTGGGCTTCTTAGCAAGTGCTATGGCACCGTTGTTATCGCAGTACAGTACGATTGCATCTGATGGTATTACACCAAGTTTCATAATGAATTTCTTATATCAGAAGGCTTTCTTTGCAACATCTGAGGCAGTGATATACTCAGCTTCCATAGTCGAGTCCATAATAATAGGTTGCTTAGAACTCTTTCAGATAGTAGCACCACCATTGCATATGAACACACATTCTGATGTAGACCTTCCATCATCAGAATCAGATATAAAGTTTGAATTGGTGTATCCTTCAGCCTACAACTCAGTCCTTTCTCAAAGATTAAAAACAAATCCTTAGTTCTTCTTAAGTACTTAAGGATGTTTTTCACAACTATCCAATGCTCTTTGCCTGAATTTGACTAATACCTACTCGTGATGCTCACCGTAAGGGCAATATCAAGTCAAGTACATAATATGGCATACATGAGGCTCTCTATGTCTGAAGTATAAAGGATCTTGCTCATGCAATGAATCTTCTCAAATGTGCTTGAACACATTTTTTTGGAAAGATAGATACCATACCTAAGGGGTAGAAGTTTTCTTTTAGAGTTTTTCATGCTGAACCTCTTCAGTACTTCTTCTATTTATATTTTCTATGAAAGGCCAAGCATCCTTTTATATCTATCTTTATAGACCTTTATTTCTAGAATATATGATGTCTCCCCTAGGTCTTTCATAAAAAATTTCTAGAATAATCATCTTTTGATCGAGAACAGCAAAGGATTGTCATTTCCAATAAGAAGGATGTCATCCATGTACAGTACGAGAAATGTGACAGTGCTTCTACTAATTTTTTTATATACACAATATTCCTCCTCATTCTTAATAAATTTAAACGATTTGATTGCATCATTGAAATAAGTGTTACAACTCCGAGAAACTTGCTTTAATCCATATATGGATCTTTGTAGCTTGCAGACTTTATGATCTCCATCATTGAAAGTGAAATCCAAAAGCTGCTCTATATAGATATCTTTCTCAAGATATCCATTTAGGAATGTAGTTTTTACATCCATCTGCCATATCTCATAATCATAAAAAGCTAGAATGGCAAGTAGTGTGCGGATAGATTTAAGCATGCCTATAGATGCAAAAATAACCTAATAGTCAATGCATTTATGCTAATTGTAACCTTTTACCATAAGCCTAGCTTTATAGGTCATTACCTTACCATCTATACCTATTTTTTTTTTGTAGATTCATTTATACCCAATTGGTACTATACCCTTTGGTGGATCCACTAAGGTCTATTCTTGGTTCAGTGCATTGAGTTAATTTTTGACTTCATAGCATTCAATCATTTCTCAGAGTCGATGTCAGACATCGCCTCGTCATAGATTTTAGGATCATCTTCATGACCCTAATCTCCTATGAGGAGCGTTCTTCTACATCCTCTGTAAGCATACCCAAATACCTTTCAAGAGGATCGAAGATCCTACTAGACCTATGAGATGGAGGAGGTATAACATCTATTGGCTCTATATTAATGGATTCAACAAGATCCATAGCTCGTTACTCTTAGAGACTTTCTCTTCGAGCTTAATCAACCTCCTATTGCCACCATCTTGGATAAACTATTTTTCAAGGAACATGGCATGTCGACTCACAATTACATTATGGTAATCTAAAAAATAAAATTAGTATCCTATTGACTTTTTAGGATATCTTATGGAGTGAGCTTTTACAGATCTAGCCTCTAACTTGTCTGCTATTTATCTTTTGACCATAGGCTAAACATCTTCAAATCTTGAGATGACCCAGACTCAATTTTTTACCATGCTATATCTCATACAGTGTTGTAGAAATTGATTTAGAAGGAACCCCATTTAATAAATAAATTGAAGTTAGTATGGCATGTCCCCAAAGATACAAGGGTAAGTCAGTGAAGCTCATCATGGATTGGACCATATCTAATAGGATCATATTTTTCTTTTTGGATATCCTATTGAGTTGAGCTATATCAGAAGAAGTCCATTGTGAGACTATATTGTTATCTTTGAGATAACTTAGACATTCCCTAATAAGGTATTCTTTTTCTGGATCTGATCGAAGAATCTTAAAAAAAAAATTTATTTATTTTTCTACTTCATTTCTGAATTTCTTAAATTTTTTAAAAGCTTCAAACTTATATCTCATAAGAAACACATATACATATCGTGAGAAGTCATCGGTAAAGATGATGAAATAGTGATAATCATCCATGGCTTACACATCAAGTGGGCCACACATATTAGTGTGCACTAAGATAAGTATCTCAATGATCCTTTTTCCATATCCTACAAAAGGTAATTTGATCATTTTTTCTTAAAGGCAAGATTCACAAACTGGATACGACTCAAAATTCAATGAGCCAAGGATACCATCCTTTTTTAGTTTGTTTATCATATCCTCTCCAATATGACCAAGCCAAAGATGCCACACATACTTATGGTTAACATCATCTCTAGATCTTTTATGACCTACGACACTTACTATTTGCTCATTTACATTCACATATGCATCAATATACAAGTGATATAGATTATCAATTAATAGACCACGTATAACCAATTTATTTTGAAAATAAGTGGAACAAAAATTTTTATTAAAATTGAAATCAAATTCATTATATGCTAGTACAGATATGGAAATCAAATTCTCGCTAGCTATAGGTACATAATAAAAGTCTTTTAAAATTAATCTAAAGCCTAATAGTAATCGAAGAGGAGAGGTTCCAACGGCTTCAGCAATAATCCTTATTTCATTGCCAATCTGAAGAATCATCTCACCATACCTCAACCCTTTGCTTTCTACCAGACCCTGTATAGAAATACATATATAAGCACTTGAACCAGAGTCCAATACCCAACTAGAAGTAGAGAAAATTGTTAGGTTAGATTCTATAACGAACAAACTAGACATACCTTCTAAAGGTGTATCACCCTTCTTAATATTTAGGTTTTCCAGGAATAGTGGACAATCCTCTTCCAATGGTCGTTAGTATTGCAGTGAAAATATTTTTCTTTATTTGCAGTCTTCTTTGGAGTGTACTTTTTTCAACCTATTCTTCTTCTTCTATTTCTTTGCAGGCTTATTCTTCTTCTTCTAAGTGAACTTTTTTTTGGAGGAAGATAACTGCTCCACAACAAGAATAGAGCTCCTTGAACTCTTCAAGGTCCCCTCTATAGTCACCAACATGTTGAGTAATTAGGATAGGGTGCAGTCCAACTCATTGGTATGGTAATTTAAAATAAATTGACTATATGAACTAGTAAGAAATTGTAAAATCAAATCTACTTGTAATTTCTTCTACATAGTTAAGCCAAGCTTCTCAAGCTCCTTTAGGTTCTTAATCATTGTCAAATAATGATCGTGGATCGATTGCCCTTCATATATTTTTGAGTTGAAGAGTCTCTTAAACATTTCAAAATGCGCAGTAAGGCTCTTCTCACCATACAACTCTTATAGGTGAGTAATCATGGCCCTAGCAGTTGGCATGTGCTCATGCTAGCCTTGCAACTCATTAATTATTGAAACCAGTATGTAACACTTCACCTGACTATTATCATCTGTTAATTTATCCTATGCTATCCTCTGATTAGCACTAAGATCGCTTGGCAAAGCAAGAGTGTCCTGATCAAGTATATATCCTATTTTTTCTAAAATCAAAATAATTTTAAGATTTTGGAGCCAGTCCTTGAAGTTAATTTCGATCAATTGACTGGACTTGAAAATATGGGCTAAAGGATTTGAAGCTGATATGGTTAAACTATGAGAGTAGAAATTCAAGTTAGATATTTATACTTAATTTTATATTTATTCTAGAAACTTTAAGAAATAAATAGGCTCCAACTATTTTCTCAGAATTCTCACACTCTTTGGATAGAGAAACAAAAACCCTAATGTGACAAGGATTTCTAGTGGGTTCTGTAGCCCCACCAATGTATGTGCACCTCACCTGATAAAAGTTGGTAACATGCATACCAATGAGTGGATAACTTTTATCTTATTATTCTCTAAGCATATTGTAGTAATTTAGTCTCTAAGTCATATACTCACCTGACAGATATTAGCCACGCTTCTTAGTTGAGTCAGATCCACTATTCAAATGCAAGTGTGAAGACATCATTGTATCCCTCACTTGACAGATATTGGGCCCAATCCCATTTTCACCCTATAGCAATCCTTTACAAATAGAGGAGGCATGTTTTTGGTATAATTGAACCATTGTGATCAATCAAGAATAATCAATACCAGTAGCACGCCCGCACATCAATAATGGTGGAAGACCGCTCAACTAAATATATGCAAAAAGTATTGCTTCAAGAATTAATTTTGATGATTATAAAATATTTAAGAGAATACTCATAATTTTAGCTTAGAAAAAGATTAATTATATATTTTAAGTTTAATAAGAAATTTCAAGTTTATTAAGAAATAGTGATGAGGGGCAAAATCATAATTTTATAAAGTTGGAGATCAAAAAAATTTATTTTGAAAGTCTCAAGAGCAAGAATAGAAGAATTTTTTTATCTATTTAAGGTAGTTTCATGAATTTTGGATGTATAAATTGAAAGAAAAATAAGTTTAAAGAAAAGGATCGATCCTTAGGTCGACTCCTATCAAAAGGGGCTAAATGGCATGCTATTTTTGGCCGGCACACCCAAAGGAGATGACCCTAGGGTCAACCTCTACTATTCTACAGGCCAAAAATGTAGAATGTGGATTTTTCTATTCTGTGCCATAGAAGTCAATCCATGTGCAAGGGATGACCCTAGGGTCAACCCCTGCGATGGAAAAACTCCATAATGACTAATTTTTCAATCTATTTTGGCTGCATTTAATGCATATTTAAAGCTCTTCAATAGCTATAAACCTACCCAGATCTCTCTCCAACACTTATTGATGATATAAAGACTTTCAAAAGGAGAAAAAATATAAGAAAAATCAAGCATTCATTTCAGCCCTAGCAAAAAGCTCTTTTCAAGTAAAAAAGCATTCATTTCAAGTTCACCAACCTCTTAAAAGCTCATTTAAGTCTTTAACAACTTTGAGAAAAATCAAAAAAACTTTTTTCTTAGTTGTCTAAAGTATTCTTAAAATTTTATTTTCTTATTAAAGTAGCTAAACTTATATTTCTTTGTCATTAACTCTTATACTCTATTTTTGTCTTATTTTTAAGTTTTGGAAGGGTTCCAAAACTTGCGAAGGTTGATTCGAACCCTGAATCAGATTGTATTGGGTTAGCTTATATCCAAAAAATAAGTTTTCTAGGTTGAAATAGTTAGGATCAAAGGTTTTCGACATTGTATTCAGTTTGAATACGGTTTGTGGATTTAAATTTTCAAATAGGAGCTTGAAAAGTGGATGTAGGTGCAAGATTGACACCGAACCACTATAAATCTTATTTATTTATGGTATGCTTACTTCCTCTCTATCTTTATCTTTTTATTTACTTGTCTTCTTGCTACCTATCTCTTCACCTCACTTGAGTCACCCACTATACACAACTTGCTTATTAGTGTATAATCTTTGTAAATCTAAATCAATTTTAAAATTTTTAAAAATCTAATTCACCCCTCCTGAGTTGCATAGCTAGGCAACAAGTGGTATCAGAGCTACGTGCTCTAACCTTATTTTGATTTAACCATCAAGAGCCAAAGATCTATGGCAACCTAGGTCGGTATCTCACTAGTCGAGGGGTGGTCCACAAACTGACCTCCACTTTTTAATGGGTCAAACTATACCTATTGAAAAGCTCGAATGAGATCTTCATTCAAATACTTAACTATGATATATGAAGTATCATAGTTAATGGACCATACATATCCATTAAGATAATTGACGGTATAGAATCAACCAAACCCAAAAGTGAATGGGATGAAGTTGATAAGAAAATGGCTCAGCTTAATGCTAAAGCCATGAATATTTTATATTATGCTTTAGTTGCTAATGAATTTATTCATATTTCAATATGCATGTCAGCTAAGAAAATATGAAATAAATTAGAAGTAATGCATGAAGGCACTAATCATGTCAAAGAGTCAAAAATTAACATACTTGTACATAAATATGAACTCTTTAAAATGGAGTTTGATGAATCAATAACTAAAATATTTACTAGATTTACGAACATTATAAATAGTCTAAAGAGTCTTGGCAAGTCTTATTCTAATAGCGATCTTGTGAGGAAGATTCTTAGGTCCTTATCAAGAACATGGGAGGCCAAAGTGACCGCGATTTAAGAAGCTAAGGATTTGAACATCTTGCCTTTGGAGGAGCTTCTAGGATCACTTATGACACGCGAGCTAAGCATGAAACAACATCAAGAGGAAGATGTTAAGAAGAAGAAAATAATTGCTCTCAAATCCACCACTCAATTACATGAAGAAACTGATGAAATAGAAAATAAAGAACAAGATGAAGAATTAGCTCTCATCACTAAAAAGTTTAAAAGATTTTTGAAGAAAAAAAATAAGGATTGAGGAATAGGCTACCTACAAAAGGAGAGCATAGCTGATTGCTTGTCATTAGAGCATCAAATAAAAATTAAAACTAATCTTTCTATTAATTAGAACAATGGTAAGTTGGGTGTCGATTTTGTCGAAGATTGAAGGCTAAGTTGCACTCAATTTAATAAAAAATAAATTAATCTTTAAAATAAAAATTTAAATAAGTAAATTAAAATAAATTAATTAAGATTTAGCAAATTAAAATAAAAGAAAGTAAATTTTAATTAATTAGAGTTTTTGGAATTAAGAAAAGATAGAGAAAATTGTCTAGGATTTTAGTTTTATCTTCCAATATTCAAGTTTATAATTGATTCATGTAATCTTTTCATTGTCAACATGCAATCTTATAAGGTATATATTTTGTTGATCAGATTCTAAATAACTTATTCTACCGAGCATGGACTATATCTAATATGATCATGATCCATCTCACAGATATAGACTATTTAGATCATGCAATCAAAGAGCATAATTCTAATTTAATTTTTATAATTCATTCTAATCTGAGCATAGACCGTATCTACTACGATCACGATCTATCTTCTTAGGTATAAATTATAAAAATTAAATATTAAAATATAAGTATTATAATTTATTCTAACTTGAGTACAGATTGTATTTTTTCATAATTGCAATCTGTCTCTTTAGCTATAAATTATAAAAATTTTAATATTAGAGCATAAATAAGAAAGATATGTAAAAGATGAAGAAATTTTATTATCCAATAAAAAGAAAGATAGGTTCAAATTATAAACTCTTATGCTTGGAAGACTTTTCTTACTCCCTTGGACATGAGACTTCTAGCCGTACATAGTGTTGATGCTTGTAGCTTTCGACATCTTCAAATCTCCTAAATAAATACAAAGAAAAAGAAAAGAAAAGGAAAGAAAAAAAGAAAGAAAGAAGAAGGAGAGAAGAAGAGGAGAGAGCGAGAGAGAAAAGAGGTCTGTTTTTCCCCAAAGAGGGCTCTCTCTAGGTCTCTGGCGTATAGGGGATTAAATAAAGGAGAAAACAGGCTTTTTAGAATTATTTTTAGGGTCCAAATCTGAGTTTGGATCGAAATCCAGCTTCCTGAAAACTCCTGGCCATTGGATCTATCATTAGATACCTGAAACCCATTGGATCGCACTAAAAGAAACTCTAGAAATCTTGATCACGATCAAAACCAATCGTAGCCGTTGGATCATCTTCATCAGGGGTTACAAGCCATTGGAATGCTTCAAAAGGGCACCTGAGAAATCCTATTTAAAGCTAGATTCGCCTCCTGCCATTCGATCTCAGTCGGTTGCGCTGTCAGCCATTTGATTGCGCATAGGCCCCTGCTCCCACCATAGACCGCGATAAAATTCTATAGACCCTTTAAGGGTCTACGCGCACTGAGTTGGCATTCGGTCCATGGTGGACTGCGATGAAAAGGACGTTATGCCAACATCAACCTCTAGCAGGTCAGTTTGGTTTAAGCGCCTAGGCTGCAGTTTGGTCTGGGTCAGATTCTGGTTTGCACGGGCTATGAGCTAGTTCTCATAGGATCGATCGGTTGAGCCGGCTGGTTTAGTTAAGTTAATTTTTTTCATTAAAACTTGCGGCTTCCATTTAAATTCTAATTTAGCTTCGATTTTTATCAAATTTATTTTGTTTGAATCCATAAATCGAGCTCTTCGTATCAGTGGACTTTTTTCTCATAAAATATTAATAAAAATATCAATTTTTTTAATAAATATTAAATTAATCATATTTTAATACTTTTATTTAGTACTTTATGATAACTATCACATCTCCCAACTTGAGTTTTACTCATTCTTGAGTAAAAAAAATATTAAAAATATGTACCAACTTAAATGAAAGTTTTCTTAGATCATCCTAAAGTCAGTTGATAGCTGGTTAGAGATTTGAGAGATACATCATCAGATTATTAAGTTTTTTCAAATAGTGGTTAAGTGAAGAACATAAAATTTTAGAGCTTTTCTTTGATCAATTTTTCACCTTTATTCCTTAAATCCCCTAATTTTAGTATGAGCTAGAGTTTTTTTTTTTTTTTTTTACAGCTAATGCAATGTTTTAACCCCTTAAGCTTTCTATCTGATCCTTGTAGCGAGCTTTGGATCAATGACTTCTAAACTAGTTGACTTTAGGATACTAGGTGTAGAACATCCCTCAAACTTACTGACTCGAGTCAAATAGGCTACAGGTTAAAACTAACTATATAACAAGCTTCTTCACATTACCCATTTTTTGATGCAAATAATATTGCTTACTTAGGCAATGGGATCTGATTACTCGATGGAAGAT
This sequence comes from Cocos nucifera, assembly GCA_006176705.1. Lineage (NCBI taxonomy): Eukaryota > Viridiplantae > Streptophyta > Magnoliopsida > Arecales > Arecaceae > Cocos > Cocos nucifera. The sequence goes on from QRFJ01000416.1 coordinate 557,690, forward strand.
CAATATTTAGAACTTACTTTTTATTTCTCTCTTTCTTATTTAATTTATTATTATTATTATTATTCATTAATTTTTTTCTCACTCATGCCCATATAAAGTAGATTCTTTATTGAATATAGACTGAAAGAAGATTTTAGAATTACTCAAAAATTTATTTTGTTATAAATCTAACTATTTATTAATTTTTTTTAATAATTGAATCCTTAGTATTTTAAAAATTCTCTAGATCATTAATCAATCATCAATTAAAATATCTGAAAAATTTTAAATCAGCACGAAATCAGGCACATAAGACCGATTATTATCATACTTGAGGACTTAAAATTTTTATTTATCCTTCCACCCAATTTAATTTCCATTATCCTCAATGAAGGAAAGAAAATAGAGTGTGATGTGGAAAGAGTTCACTTGATTTAATATATTCTTGGCTCGGTCTAGATTTTATTTATTGTTCTTCCAACATGGGTTTGTAGTTCTCCTTCTAACTTAATCCTGAAAGAAAGATAAACTAAAAGAAAATGTTAAATGCAAAAATCTGGATTGCCTCCTAGTAAGCGCTAAGTTTAACATCTTCAATCAAATCTTATGAAAGAGTTTTAGATATAATTATTTTGAGCACATCCTTCAAGGTTCCAAAAAGATAAGATCAATCAGGAGGCCTTGTCATCATGGCAGAAAATCATTCATGAGATACTTATCGATGATTAAACTTAGCCCTAATTAATAGAGTCTTTAAAGCAAGCATGCTATACCATAATTTAAAATTATCATAGTTTTTATGATGATCAAGAAGGGTTGGTATTTGATGGGCTGAAATCAGGAGTGGTGGTTTAGAAATTTCTTCAATTATAATTTGATCTACCATAATTTCTTTTTCAGGCTTGATATCTCTAGGCATTAATTCTTCCTAATCTAAGGTATGGCACTTTTTCTAAATTAATTTTAAATTTACCTCCATATATCATTTTAATATTGTAGATAAATTTTGGAGGCAATCCTCAAAAATAGTATCGAATATAGAAAGATCATTTATAAAATTATTATCTCTTATATCAGTAATATCCCATCCAATGGCTTCTTTATATGCTTTTAGAACACCTATTAGTTGGTCTTCTTGGGTAGGATCACTGATAGTATGTCAGTAGGTTCATCAGAAAGTAGCTTCAATTCTAGATCAGTTGGTGGTTCTAACAAGAGAACTATTGGTGTGCTAGGTGATGGCTTAAGTTTTTCAATTCATATTAGGATGGTTTTAGGACAGGGTGTATCTACTTGTTTCTTTACTTCTATATTAAACCCATCGTAATCAAAATTATCCACCTCATAATGAGTCAAATAGGGATTCATCAAATCTTGGGGAACAATTATGGGTAATGCTTCCTCTATAATGTTGTTCTCTTGTGATTCTTGGGAAGTCTCTAAAAGATCCATCATCTCATCAGTTTGTCCATTCTCATTAAAAAGATTGGATGATTCTAAAACACTTAAGAATGGATCCATATATAAGTAAGGTGATGGAATTGGTTTACCCCATGGTTCTTAATCTATTTGATATTTTGTTGCCTCAGTAATATGATCTAAAAGGATCTTTTCAATTTTGCTAGATTATTCTATGATCCTTTCTCTTTTGAGAGTTGTATATGATTGTTCAGAAAAAGTTATAAGGATATTAAAATTTTCAGTCATGTATGGTCCCTTAGGGATATTCTCGGGCAGACTAAATAACTCACTTTCATTAATGACCATGATTAACTGATCCAACTGTATTTCTAGATGGACAATGGCTTAAAAATTTAAATTTATAGCTTGCTAATTAGAATTTATAAGTTGGTCCATGTTTTGCATGAATTTATGAAGGATAGATTAATTATCAGAAGTTGATTTTATCAGAATTTCTAGGCTTTTTTCTAGATAGTTAAGCCTTTGGTCCTCTGGATTGTTCAATGATTGATTCTTAAATTCTAACTCATCTACTACTTACTGAATCCTCGCTTCAAAAATTGACTCATTATTATTTAGAGAGGCTTGATATTGTAGGTAGGGCATATCATAATGTGCATACATAAAAATGGGTCATTATGGTACCGAGATAATCATTGGTTATAATTATCGTGAAAAATCTGGTTGAACCCCCAATCCTGGATTATAGGTATTATAGTATGAATTATTTCCTGGCTTGTAGACCATTTGGGTTTGATTTTGATAATCATGCTCATACATATACTCAGAAAATCAATTTGGGCATCTACTTGCAAAGTGGGTGGGGCTCGAACAAATTACACAAACTTATTATGCAGGAAGAAAAGATGGATATGAAGGATTTCTATTGGCTTCTAAATGATCTAATATATTAGACAACTCGGTGTAAAAATCAATCTTAGATTATTATTTATTATATTTTATTTTATTTAAAAAAAAAGGGATGAGGATAGAGAATTCTAAAGATGAGGACCCTAAAGAGTCCTAGATCTAACGATGATAGAGGAGAATATTTTAATTAAGGTGTGAATTATAATATCAAATAAGTTAAGCAAGCATGGACCCTCTCTCTTAGGGTTAATCTAAATCTAGATAGCTTCTAACTTTTAATATCACCTTCAAGCCCTCCAAGTAAAGAATCAGCCAATCAACTGGCCAGATAAGTATAAGATTGGTGGAAGTCCTTCTATTGCTTACCTTAAATATCAATTATTTTAGCCAGGTAAGTTAATAAAATCAATTATAAATCACCTTCTTTTAGGCCTAGTCATCCCTCAAATTACTTACCTAGACAATAGTTGAATTGATTAACCCTAATCCGATCCAACTTTTAGATTCCTTGTCCTAGTGAGCTCGAATATCCTAGGACCAACATCTAATTGATTTTAAATTAAAAGACTTAGGTCAATGCAATATGAACAGTGGTGGTTTGTGGGCTAAAGAAGGATGATCAAATCCCTATCTTATTTTGTTTAATGGATTCTGTCCTTAAAGTATATTATGAATATGTAATACAAATAAAATAAAATATCCAAATATGTTAAAAATTAATTTTATGTTATGTTTTTGATTTTGCTAAATTAATTAAGTGTTATGAGATGTCAATGATTTTTTAAGATATATAGTTTTATCTTTTAATAGGTATATTTTAAGTTTTTTGATTTGTTTGATTTTGCGAAAGAAATAAAGTTCAAGTGATTAAGTCTTAAAAAAATAGAAAAAATCTAAACTACAGAAAGTAAGAAATTAGTTATGAAAGATAATAATTAACTAAATTAAAGCGCAATAAAAAGATTTTTTATATTTATTATTATTATTATATATATATTATTTTTATTTTTAATTTAATTAATTTATTTTTAATTAATTAAAGTAATCGTGCTATAATCTCTGACAATGGTGCCAAAAATTTGATTACTTATCATTAAAGCATCAAATAAAAATTAAAATCGATCTTTCTATTAATTAGAATAGTGGTGAGTCGAGTGTCGATTTTCTTAAAAATTAAAGATTTAGTTGTGCTTAATTTAATAAAAAAATAAATTAATCTTTAAAATAAAATTTTAAATAAGTAAATTAAAGTAAATTAATTAATATTTAGTAAATTAAAATTTAAAAAAAAAAAAATTTAATTAATTAGTATTTTTAAAATTAAGAAAAGATAGATAGAAAAAATTATTTAGGATTTTAATTCCATCTTTCAATATTCAAGTTTATAATTTATTCATGCAATCTTTTCATTATCAACATGCAATCTTATTAGGTATATATTTTATTGATTAGATTATAACATAACCTATTCTACCAAGCATGGACTATATCTAATGCGATCATGAACCATTTCACAGATATAGACTATTTAGATCATGCAATCAAAGAATATAATTCTGATTTAATTCTTATAATTCATCATGATCTGAGCACAGATCGATCTATCTATGATCATGATCTATCTTCTTAGGTATAAATTATAAGAAATTAAATATTAAAATATAAGTCTTATAATTTATTCTAACTTGAGTATAGATCATATCTTTTTATGATCATGATTTATCTCTTTAGCTATAAATTATAAGAATTTTAATATTAGAGTATAAATAAAAAAGGCATGTAAAAGATGAAAAATTTTATTATCCAATAAAAAGAGAGATAGGTTCAAATTACAAACTCTCATGCTTGAAAGACTTTTCTTACTCCTCTGGACATGAGACTTCTAGCCATACATAGTGTTAATGCTTGTAGCTTTCAGCATCTTCAAATCTCTTAAATAAATACAAAGAAAAAGAAAAGAAAAATAAAGAAGGAGAGAAGAAGAGAAGGGAGAGAGAGAAGAAAGAAGTCTATTTTTCTCTCAAAGGGGCTCTCTCCGGGTCTCTGGCATACAGGGGATTAAATAGAGGGGAAAATAGGCTTTTTAGAATTATTTTCGGGGTCCAAATCTAAGTTTGGATCGAAATCCAGCTTCCTGAAAACTCCTGACTGTCGGATCTATCATCAAATGCCTGAAACCCATCGAATTGCACTAAAAAAACTCTAGAAATCCTGATCACGATCGAAACCAATCACAGCCATTAGATCATCTTCATCAGGGCTTATAGGCCATCAGATTGCATCAAAAGGGCACCTAAAAAATCCTGTTTAAAGTCGGATTCACCTCCCATCATCCGATCTCAGTCGGCTGTGTTGTCAACCATTCGATTGTGCACAGGCCCCCGCTCCCACCGTAAACCATGATAAAATTCTGCAGACCCTTTAAGGGTCTACATGCACTAAGCTGGCATTTGGTCCATGGTGGACCATGATGAAAATGACATCATGCCGATGTTAGCCTCTGGTGGGTCAATTTGGTTTAAGCACCTGGCTGTGGTTCGGTCTAGGTCAAATTCTGGTGCACACGGGTTGCGAGCTGGTTCTCACTGGACCGGCCGGTTGAGCTAGCCAGCTTAGTTAATTTAATTTTTTTAAAAAAAATTTCATTAAAATTTGAGGCTCCCATTTAAATTTCAATTTAGCTCTGATTTTTGTCAAATTTATTTTGTTTGAACCCATAAATCAAGCTCTTCATATCGATGGACTTATTTTCTATAAAAATATTAATAAAAATATTAATTTTTTAAAATAAATATTAAATTAATTATATTTTAATATTTTATTTAATAATTTATCATAACTATCAATAGTAAGAAGAATGATAAGGAGCAGCCCCTTATATGCTATGAGTGTAAGAAGCTGGAGTACTTTAGATCCCAATGTCCACAACTCAAAAAGGATCTCAAAAAGTTCAAGAAAAAGACTATGGTAGCTACATGGAGTGATAGCGATGACTTGAGCTTTGAAGAAAAGCCATATGAACAAGCCAACTTATGCCTTATGGCATATGAAAATGAGGTAAATGCTGAAATTTTTAATAATTTTACTTTCGAAGAACTTTAAGAAGCTTTCTATGATTTAGTAGATGATTTAAAGAAATTAGGGGTTAAGAATAAGAAACTCAAATCAAAGAATGAATCATTAATTAAAAAAAAATGAAACTATTTCAAATGAAAAACTTGCTTTAACTCAAAAAAATCTGAACTTGAAAAATGAGATTGCAAAGTTAAAACCAATAGTAGAAAATTTTATTTTAAGCTTAAACAAACTACAAATGATTCTTGAAAATCAAAAGGCCATTTATGACAAAGTCGGTCTTAGCTACAATCCTTTAAAGAAATAAAAATTTTTGAAAAATATTTTTATGATTTCATCAAGTAATAAGTTTTCAAATATTACTTGCTTTAAATGTGAAAAAGTTGAACATAAATTCTATACATGTTTTTTTAATAAAGCTAAAAATTCAAATGTGAAGAAAATATGGGTTCCAAAAGGAATCATTATGACTAATCATAAAGGATCCAAAAAAACTTGGATACCTAAAGTGAAGACTTGATTTTGTGTGTAGATATATCTTGCATCCTAAGGAATAAATTGAAAATAGTATCTTAATAGCGGGTGCTCAAGATACATGACTGATGATGAGTCTCAATTCATCATACTTGATGCTAAAAATAAAGGGATGGTCACCTTTAGAGACAATAACAAAAAAAAGATCATCGACATAGATAACATTAGTATCACTCCCTCTAAATATATTAAAAATATTTTATTAGTAGATGGTCTAAAACATAATCTATTAAGTATTAGTCAATTTTGTGACAATGGGTATAAAGTTATTTTTGAATTTTCATTGTGTATCGTAATTAGTCCCAATGATGATGGCATTAAATTTGTTAGGCATAGACATGGCAATATTTATATGGTAGATTTGAATAATCTTTCCATGATAAACATGTAATGCCTAGTAGCTATGAATGCCAAAATTAATGAGGCTAGTTGGCTTTGGTACCGTAGGCTTGCATATATAAGCATCATTCTCTTCCAAAGCTTATTAAAAAGGAATTGATTATCGGTTTACTTAAAATAAATTTTAAAAAAGATAAAATTTGTAATGCATGCCAATTAGGTAAGCAAACTTGAGTTTTATTCAAATCTAAAAACATAGTTTTAATTTTTAGGCCATTAAAATTATTGCACATAGATTTTTTTGAACACACTAAAACTACTAGTTTAGGTGGCTAATGATATGATTTTGTAATTATCGATGATTTTTCATGCTTCACATGAATTTTTTTTAGCACATAAAGATGAAATTTTTCATGTTTTCTCAAAATTTTATTAAAAAATTATAAATAAAAAAATATTTTAATTTAAGATATTCAAAGTAATCATGAAACTGAGTTTGAAAATCAAGATTTTAAAAAATTTTATGATGAAAAAGGCATAGACCATAATTTTTCAACACCTAAGATACCTCAACAAAATGAGATAGTAGAAAAAAAATAGAACTCTTGAAGAAATGGCCTGTACCATACCATTTGAAAGCAATCTCTCAAGATGCTTTTGGATGGAAGCAATTAACACGATATGTTATATTTTAAATTATGCCTTAATTAGACCAATTTTAAAGAAAATACCTTATGAGCTTTGGAAAGGAAGAAAACCAAACATTGCATATTTTCATATTTTTGGTTGCCGATATTTTGTTTTGAACAATGATAAAGAAAGATTAAAAAAATTTGATGCAAAATCTGATGAAGCCATTTTTCATGATTACTTCTCCTCTAGAAAAGCTTTTAGAGTTTTCAACAAAAGAACTTTTCTAGTAGAGGAGTCAATACATGTTATAATTGATGAGACTAATAATCTTCCATCAAGGAAGAGTGAAGGTATTGATGATGCAGGTCCTATTATAGAAGGAATGAATGCGCTTACCTTAAAGGACTCAACAATTCAAAATAAAGAAAAATATGAGGGCAAACAAGAAGATGAAGGTGAAGAACAACAAGAACAACCTCAAGATGTAAATTATCTTTCAAAAGAATGGAGGTATGTTCACAATCACCCCAAAGAATTCATTATTGGTGATCCTACACATGGGGTAATAACTCATTCCTCACTTAGAGATGTATGTAATCACTTTGCATTTGTATCACATTTTGAACCTAAAATTATCGATGAAGCTAAAAAAGACTATATTTGGATTAATGCAATGCAAAAAGAACTTAATCAATTTGAAAGAAACAATATATGGACTTTAGTATCAAGATCTAAAAATTATTTTATAATTGGTACAAAATGGATATATAGAACTAAATTGGATGAAAATGAAAATGTAGTTAGGAATAAAGCAAGATTGATTGCAAAGGGACATAATCAAGAAGAGAGAATTAATTTTGATGAAATCTTTGCACCAGTTGCTAGATTAGAAGCCATTAGACTTCTACTTGCTTATGCTTGCTTTATGAATTTTAAGTTATTTCAAGTGGATGTTAAAAGTACTTTTTTAAATGGATATATTGCTGAAGAAGTTTATGTAAAATAACCTTTTGATTTTGAAAACCATGTCTTTTCAAATCATGTTTTCAAATTGAATAAGGCTTTATATGGACTAAAACAAGCACCTAGAGCTTGGTATAAAATGTTAAGTAAGTTTTTGCTTAATAATAATTTTTCAAGAGGAAATGTTGATACTATCCTTTTCATTAAAAGAAATTATGATGATATTCCAATAATACAAACATATGTACTAATGAAACTCTATGTCAAGACTTTGCTAAGCTCATACAGGAAAAGTTCGAGATAAGCATGATGGGTGAACTTACATTCTTTCTCGAACTTCAAATCAAACAAACAAAGAAAATGATCTCCATCAACTAAAATAAGTATACAAGAGAGCTACTAAAAAGATTTAGGATGGAGAGCTCTAAAGCTATTGGTACCCCCATGAGCCCATCATGTAAACTTGACAAGGATAAAGGAGGCAAAAGTGTTGATTCAAAACTTTATGAAGGTATGATTGGTTCTTTATTGTATCTTACTATAAGTAGACCAAATATCATATTTAATGTTTATTTATATGCTCGTTTCCAATCTAATCTAAAAGAATCATATTTAAATGCTATTAAAAGAATACTTAAATATCTAAAAAAAACTCAAACCTTAGGATTATGGTATTCTAAGAATTCATCAATTGACTTAACATGATACTCAGATATTGACTTTGCTGAATGTAGATTAGATAGAAAAAGTACTAGTAAAACTTATCAATTTTTAGGAGTTAACTTGATCTCTTGATTTAATAAGAAGTAAAATTCGATAGTATTAGCTATGGTCGAGATCAAATACATTGCAACCCAAAGTTACTATGCACAAATCTTATGGATTAAGCAACAACTTGCAGACTTTGGCATCAAACTTAATAAAACTTTCATAAGATGTGATAATATTAGTGCCATTAATTAAACTAAAAATCTAATTCAATACTCTAGGTAAAATACATAGAGATAAAGCATCATTTCATTAGAGAGCATATTCAAAATAATAATATAATTCTTGATTATGTTTGTATTGAAAAATAATTGGCTGATATTTTTACTACGACCTTAAGTGATGATAGATTTTATGAAATTATGAGAGAACTAGGAATCCTTGATCCATTAGCTTAAGTATTTTTTTGATTCCAAGTTCCTTTTGTCAAAACTTTCTTGAACCAAATCTTGAGATCATTTCTCATTTTCCTATCTTTAAAAGCTCAAATCTATCCTTCTTATGGTCATTCTTATGAATAGAATTTTTTCTATTAAATCCCAAATTTTTCTGAATTTTTTCATTATTTTATCAAATTTTCTATGCCATGGGGCGACCCCAGGGCATTTTTGTAATTCGGATCAAACCCTTCGGCTTGCCTTTTATTTGGAAAAATATCCAACCGAATAGGCCAACCTCTTCTCCCTTGTTCACCGTTCAACCAAGCCTAAAACCCTCTTGCTCTCCCTCTCTCAATGGCAAATCTCCCTTAAAATCCCTCTTTCCACTGTGTTCTCCTCTTCAACTCACCCATTAAGGAGCCTAAGCCCTCTCCATTTTTTTTCCATTTTAGGCGGATTCAAGGTTCCAAGCAAACCCTTGTCCCAAAACCCATTTTTCTCCAACTGATGGCTACTCTCCTTCAAATCCCTCCTCTTCCTCTTAAAATATCTTCCACTCCACCTCTCCTTGAGTTTCTTGAATAGGATTCAAGGTTCTCTTGCTCTCAATGGCCCCCAAGATGAAGTTGCTGCAAAGAAAAAACCTATTTGCGGCTTAGAGGAAGAAGAATGGAGGAAAAGAATGGCATCGGCATCTTCTCCAGCTCTAACCCCTACTCCTAGCCCGGTCCTTGCTCCATCTCAGTCTTCTCTCAGCCTGAGCAAGGTACCCCTCTCTGACTACAAAGTTAAACCCCAAAAAAATATAGATTTTAGATTTTTTTAGAAAGAAAGATTCATTATTGGTTCAAAAATTAAAAGTCAGCGATGAAAATTTTATTGTTAGCTAAAAGAAGGTACATATATTGATCTAGTAAGGAACTTTTATCTGAATTTGAGTTATTCCAATGGAACAGTAAGATATCTTGTGAAGGGTGTTGATATTGTGCTTGACCCAATCTATTTGGAAAAGATTTTGCACTTACCATATGAGGGATATACTGGAATGGAATTAGCAAACAAGAAAGAGGGATTGAGAGTTATTTTGGGAAGGAGATTTGCAGGAAGCTTAAATAAATTAGAAGCAAAAATTCTTTCTATGGAGATAAGACTTTTACACCACATGATCACCAAGTTATTTATTCCTAGGAGTGGTAGACAAGATCTTTTATCTGGTAGGGACATCTGTATCATATATCATGTGATCTCTGAGATCCTCTTGAACCTTTCTGTTCTTATGATTGAGACCATGAGGGAGATCTTGAATAGATCTAAGGCATACTTGCCTTATGGTATGGCCCTCATCTTGGTATTTAGGAGGTTCGGAGTCAATTTTGAGGAGGAGGCCATTGCTAGACTATCACACACTGATACCATCAACCGCCATATTCTGCATAGGATGAGTTTCTCTAAATGCGATGGTGGTTGGTTGAAAGGAGCTAAAGAGGAGGAGGATAGACTAGAGGAGGAAGGACCATCTTCTCCACCTCATGAGCAGAGAGCTTCACCATACATTCAGTTTGTATCAGATCACGAGGTAGGTCCTTCTGAGTCCATGAGGAGAGATTCTTTTGTACCTCAGTCTAGGAGCAGATTAGATCACTCTTTTGTTAGACTTTCAGATGATCAGCTCCAGACGATTTTACAATAGGTTGCCACCCTCTTATCTCAGCAATTTGCCAGCAAGAGCACCTCAAGATTTGCTTAGGGGGAGAGATCTTAGTCGGACCCCTTACCTGATCAATTGATGGCTCCTTATATCTCTACAGTGTTTCAAATGCTCACAGCCATGTCTACTCGATTTGAGGAGCTTGAGGGTTCTATTCTAAGATTGATTGGGAGAGTTTTGGATCTTCAGAGGTAGGTGATGGCATTAGGGATTCCTTAGTTGAGCGAGTTTGTTCCTTCAATTTCTGCTTTGTCTGCTGAGGGTGATAGTCTTCATCGTGCATTGGAGACCGGGATTGAATCTTTGAGGGATGAGATTAGAGGATCCAGTGATGTTGTCTCTACTACGATTGGTTCTCTCATACAATCTCTATCGAGAGCAGTGGGATAGCTTGACTCCATCAGACTTATTCTCTTATCGTAGATCTCATCCTTCTTTACTGTTGGACCTTCTTGTCCTCCTATTCGTGCTACTCCTATTCATGCCAGTTCTTCTTCTCGAGGTCGAGATAGATGTGGCCATAGTCATCCTTGTGGCCTTGCTCCCAATATTCCACATGATATCTCCAATTCTGATTCTGACTCTAGTGGTTCTGGCAGATTCCATCCTTAGAGTTAGCTTTGTCAGACTTATGTTTTTAGAATCTAGCTTATGGCCTTTGTACTTTTTGGTTGTTTGACATGGATGGTTGTATTTTTTGGTTATCCATGACTTTTGTATGTATTAATGGCCTATCACTTATGACTCACAACTTTAGTTATCCATAACTTTAGCACTTTGACATTATGTTCTCACTTTTTGTAGTTTCAAATCTTATGACTTCTATCATGTTTGGAATATATATATATATATATATATATAAAATCTTAGTTCTTATGCATATTGTTTGCATCAATTCCTATGAATGGTATAAATTGAAGTCTTATGATTTCTATTATAGTATGCTATGAGAAATGTCTTGTATGCAAGCAAATTAAAATGTCTTATATGATTGTTGTATGCCTTCTCTTTATAAACTTTTATTTTAGTAGCAAAACATAAGAAATAAAGTGAGGGGGAGCCTTTTTCTTTTTCTTTACAAACCCCTAAAGATTAAAATTGATAATGTCAAAAAGGGGGAGCAGAGAAATAGAATTGGGCAATAAGCAAAATTGACAAAGACAATAAGTTATTTTTAGCAATTTACAAACAAGCATTTTTTAGACTAATTTTATTGCAATTATTCAAATGCTTAGTTATAAGCAATTTTCAAACTACTCTTGATGCTCTTGATGCTATCTAATTTAAATGATTGCCTATAGTGTTCAAGCTATATATCTTCATAAATTTAAAGTTCTCAATCAATGCTTCATATATGTTATATTTTTGCTTATGCTCAAGTATTTTGTCATCATCAAAAAGGAGAAGATTGTTGTTCCAAGAATTGATTTTGATGATTATAAAATATTTGAGAGGATACTAATGATTTTAGCTAGAGAAAAAGATTAATTATGTATTTCAGGTTCAATAAAAAATTTTAAGTTTATTAAGGAATAGTGATGAGAGGCAAAACCATAATTTTATAAAGTTGGAGATCAAAAAAACCTATTTTGGAAGTCTCAAGAGCAAGAATAGAACATTATTGATCTATTGAAGGTAGTTTCATAAATTTTGGATGTATAAATTTAAAAAAAATAAGTTTAAAGAAAAGGATCGACCCCTAGGTTGACTCCCATCAAAAGAGGCTGAATGGCATACTATTTTTGGTCGGCACACCCAAAAAGGATGACCCTAGGATCGACCTCTGCTATTCTACAGGCCAAAAATATAGAAAGTGGATTTTTTGTTCTATGACACAGAGGTCGACCCTAGGGTAATCCCCTCTCTGCGATGGAAAAACTTCACATTTTTTAGTCCATTTTAGCTACATTTAATGTACATTTATAGCACTCCAATGGCTACAAATCTGCCCAAATTTCTCTCCAGCACTTATTGATGATATAAAGGCTTTCAAAAGGAGAGAAAATATAAGAAAAATCAAGCATTCATTTCAGTCCTAGCAAAAAGCTCTCTCCAAGCAAAGAAGCATTCATTTTAAGTTCACAAATCTCTCAAAAGCTTATTCAAGTCTTCAACAACTTTGAAAAAAATAAAAAATGCTTCTTCCTTAGTTGTATAAAGTATTCTTAAAGTTTTATTTGCTCATTAAAGGAGCTAAACTTATATTTCTTTGTCATTAACTCTTATACTTTATTTTTATCTTATTTTTAAGTTTTAGGAGGGTTCCAAAACTTGGAAACGTTGATCTGAACCATGAATCAGATTGTATTGGATTAGCTTGTATCCGAAAAATAAGTTTTTTAGATTGAGACAACTAGGGTCAGAGATTTTCGATGTTGTATTCAATTTGAATACGGTTAGTAGATTTAAATTCCCAAGTAGGAGCTTGGAGAGTGAATGTAAGTGCAAGATTGGCATCGAACTACTATAAATTTTGTTTGTTTATGGTGTGCTTACTTCCTCTCTATCTTTACCTTCTTATTTACTTGTCTTCTTACTACTTATTTTTTCACCTCACTTGAATCACCCACTATACATAACTTGCTTATCAGTGTATAATCTTTGTAATTCCAAATCAGCTTTAAAATTTTTAAAAACTTAATTCACCCCCCCCCCCCCCACTCTTGGGCTGCATAGCTGGGCAACAAGAAGGTTTTAATTTAGATCTCATCTAATCAGTCATCACAATGACTAGTCTAATTGGTATGGGCTAAAAACCAAACCACCAAGCAACCTTGTTTAAAACTCAATGTACCAAATTGGCTAGATAAGTGGAGATCAGTGGGAGGTGTTGTGGCATCAACTTGCTCTGATACCAAACTATTAGGATATCGGCTATTTCGATATCGCTTGTTAAGAATCTAGTACCAAATTATTATGATAGAAAGAATAAAAAAATAAAATAAAAAAATAATTAAGTACATGGATCAGCCTAATGGCTCACTTCCATGGGGCATGCAAAGCTTCACTATGAAAGAAAAAAATAGGAACAAGAGGAGAACACCCACTCTCAACTCACCGCATATAAATCTCTCTCAACTAGAAGCTATCCTCATAAAAGCTCTCTTAGAATCCTAAGAAGATCCACAAAGCTACAAGATGCTTTACCCACACAGCCTCCTCGTTGGATGCTATGCATCTGTTGCTTCTCTCTCACGGGCTGCACGTATTCGATGCTCTGCCAAGCTCTATTTGATGGCTACCTAAGCCTCTCTACATGTCTCTTATGCCACACGTGCCATCTTTTGCTCCACAACACCTCAACCCTTTAAATAGGATAAGAATCCTCTTCTCAGTAGTTCACAGAAGTCCTAACAGGGCTCGTTCTCCTAATATGAGTCGAATATGTCCTTGATGGAGTCTTGGATTATTTTTCAACCTTCAAATCATGACCGCAATCCTCCATGGCTGTTGGATCATGTGGTCTACATGTAACTTCCGTAGATCCCTTGAATTAATCACAATCCGAGTCCAAACAAAAAAAATTCCATCATGTTCTATTCATCTCCGTCGAGTCGGCTCAATCAGGGGTCAAGCTGGCTCATCATCCAGACTCCTACTGCCTGTCTGCCTAAGAGAGCCGATTCGACTATGGCTCGAGCTGGCTCGATCTCAATCTGAGTCGACTCAACCACATATCAAAGCTGACTTGACTGCTGTGCTGAAAATTGATTCTCTTCTTGCTATGGGTCAAATTTGAGGTATCAAATCCTAACAATCTCCATCTTGACTTGACATTCGTCCTCCATCTGACTTTGAGAGCTTGTGATCCATCTCGCCCCCATGCCTTGGGCCACACCTGCTAATCATGAATGGGCAAATGTGGGAGTTGAGCCAAGCCGCTTGATCCCACCTCTATCATGGACTATGTCCGTCTTGACCAAAGACTTGCTCAAAAAATTCTCCTACAGTAATAGAAACTTCACTCTACGATGTCACCTCTCATCCTTTCGAGTCTTGCATCTTGTACCTGATCCATCTCCACCTAGAGCTCCATTTTGCACTGGACTTTCTTTGGCTTCTAAAGCTCCATCTCACACTGAACTTTCTATCAGATAGTAATATCCTCTTGTCTTCTTCTTTTCCTCCAATATCATCTCATCGTCGTGCATGACCTTCAGGATTTCATCACCAACTATCCACCTATAGTCATTTGAATTCAGTCTACTCAGTGCGATAAGATTCCACTTGAAATTAGATATGTATCAGACCTTCCCCAATCTTCTCACTGTACTATCATGTGTCTTTCAGCTGACTATATCGATGCCTCTAATCGCATAGCTTGATCCATCCGATAGATAAACATTGCCATCACTGCTCTCCAGGAAGTCAAACTACTCCTCTCTACAATAAATATGATATGTGCATGTAGAATCTAAAATCCACTATTGGAAAAAACTAGATACCTCATCAAAAATCTCTAAGACATTATCCTCTAACTTGCTACTGACCGTCGCTACAGTAGCCCTTGTCCGATCCTTGAGATGTGGGTAATCCTTGACTCGATGCTCCAACTCATCGCACCTGTAGCATCTAATCTTGCTAGGATCCCTCATCTTGAATCTGGATCATCCTCCTCACGATCCTCTGTCGCTTCATTTACTACCTCCTGCTCCTTCAGAAATCACCAAAGTTGAGTTGCCGCCATCTAAGCTCGAAGCTGGATTCTTTCTCCTGAGAATCTCATTCTGGAGTATCACTACAGTGATCCCATCCATCTTGATGGTGTTCTTTTCTACTAGAAAAATAGTCATCAAAGACTCATATGAAGGGAGGAGCGAAGCTAGCAAGACAATGCCCTGATTTTCTCCTCAACTTTTTCACCAATGCTGAGAAGGTCGGTGAGGATCTTCTGAAAGTTGGATAGATGCTCCCACACGCTCTAGCCTTCATCCATCCACAACTAATAGAACTGCCTCTAAAGAAATAGCATGTTGGTGAGCAACTTCACCAGGTACAACTTCTCGAGCTTTGACCACAGCACCATCAAAAAAGTCTCACCAAGTACATGGATCACCACATCATCTACTAGGTATAAGTGGATCGTGCTCATCACCTGCATCTAGATCCGCTTACAATCCTTCATCTCTATGGTAGTTGGCATCTCATCATACAGAAAAGCATCGATCAACCCATGTTGGATGAGGATATCCTTTATCCTTGCTTGTCATAAGAAGAAATTGTCCTTCCCATTGAACCTATTGATCTCCATCTTGATTGTACTTATCTTCTCAATATTCTTCAATCTCTATCCACCGCTATAATCTGTGCTCTAGTACTATCTAGATCTGATACTAATTATTGTGGTATCAACTCATTCTGATACCAAACTATTGAAATATTAGCTACTCTAATACCACTTGTTAAAGATCTAGTACCAAATTATTATGACAGAAAGAAGAAAGAAATAAAATAAGAAAATAATCAAGTACGAGGATCAGCCTAAAGGCTCATCTCCATGGGGCATGCAAAATTTTACTATGAAAGAAAAAAATAGGTATAAGAGGAGAACACCCACTCTCAACTCACCATATACAAATCTCTCTCAACTAGAAGCTATCCTCATAAAAGCTCTCTCAAAATTCCAAGAAGATCCACAAAAGCTACAAGATGCCCTACCCTCACAGCCTTCTTATCGAATGCTATGCACCTTTGCTTCTCTCTCTTGTGTGCTACACGTACTTGGCACTCTGCCAAGCTCCTCTCGATAGTTGCCTGAGCCTCTCTACATGCCTCTCATGCCACACGCGTCATCTTTTGCTCCACAGCATCTCAACCCTTTAAATAGGATGAGAATCCTCTTCTCAGCAGTTTATAAAAATTCTAATAGAGCTCGTTCTCCTAATATGAGTCAAACATGTTCTTGATGGAGTCTTGAAATATTTTTAGACCTTCAGATCATGACCACAACCCTTCATGGCCGCTGGATCCTATGGTCCACATGCAACTTCCGTAGACCCCTTGGATTAATCATAATTCGAGTCCAAACAGAAAAAATTCCATCATGTTCTCCTTGCCTCCATCGAGCTGGCTCGTTCAAGGGTCAAGCTAGCTCGACTGTATCTCGCTCAAACTCCTATTGTCTGTCTGCCTGAGAGAGCTGACTCGACTGTGGTTCGAGCCGGCTTGATCGCATATCAGAGCTGGCCTGATTGCTGTGTAGAAAATTGATTCTCTTCTTACTGTGGATCAAATTTGAGACATCAAATCCTAACAAGAGGCTCCCCTTGAAGGATCAAGGGTTCTAATTAAGAAATCACATTTCAAGCACTTGCCTTAGACATCAATTGTTCAATTAGTTTGAAATAGGTTTAATTAAATGATTTAGGCTCGAGCCACTGAGCCGAATTAGGTCTTTGGGTTAATCAATTTAATATATGGTTGTCAATTGATTCGACCAACTACAACTATTGATTTGATCTTGAGTGCTCTTAATCTAATCCTAATCAACTCTTGACTCGATTTGATCAATCGCTCACCTCGATTGGGTTCTATCATGTTCAAATCAAAAATCCTACGTGTAATCAAATTTCTGACCTAATTTGATCTATCCATGACCAATCCCTCATGCATAAACATAAATTTTAGATCTAAATTCTTAATTTCAAATATCAATTAATTGCATGAAATAATATTTTATTATCTCCAAACTACTTTTCAGATCTAAACAAACATTCACATATCTTATACATGAACAAAAATCAGATCTAACATGAAAATCTTTTTCAAAATTGTCCAATATCGATATAGGACAAACTTTACAACATAAAGGATAAGCCTTATGCCAGAACAATCTTATATCATATTGATGTCGGATCATTAATCACATTAATTTTAGATCTAATTAGAAAGTAGATCTCATCTTATTTTCATGCATATGAACTCGTAGCTCTAATACCACTGATGGATTTAGGTATTTTTGGTGCATCCAGATTTCAAAACTTTTTTGAACAAGATAGTGGAAGACTAGATTAAACATTTTAATCTATACATGCATAGATCAAATCTAATATCTACAGATCTAGTTCATATGATGAAAATAAAAAACACTTGGATTTGATTTCAAAGTTAAAGTAAAATTGGTGATCAAATCACCTATCTATATCGCTAATTTTCTTCTTTAAGATTTGGATCTAAAGATATCTATAAGTTTCGATGAATCTCCACATGCATCCGACCTCTACAGGTATCCACATGGGGCTGATGTAGATCGGAAGCATCTGAGATCATCGAGATGCTAGCTTTCTTTCAGATCTCACTCATTTGATTTGGATCTCCTTCTTCAACTCTTCGCAATATTGGAGAAGATGATCTGATGAAGAACTTGTGCACGAACAACTTTCATACATGATGGTGGAAGTGAAGAGACTATGGGAGAACTCCTCCCTTTCCCTTTTCTCTCTCTCAATTTTGGCACACTAGGGGGGAGGTGTCAAAAGCAGGGCCGCAGAAGGATAAGGGGGCACTACTCTTAAAATTGCGATGAAAAACTCACAAAGAAATTTGATTTATCCTCTTTATTACACCCCACAACAAAACCCATCTCAATCCAACGCTTCCTCTCCTTATCCTATTCCATTTAAGTTTTAATCAAATTCAAACTTAAGATTGGATAAGGATAAGAGTTACCTAAGAGAGAGACTCTCAGGAGGGGCACCATCAGATGAATTTGCTCCCCTTCTCTCGTGCTTTTTCATGTACATGCCAATCTGATATTAGCATCCACATTAGGCATGAGGGAAGAGAGAGAGAGTCCTATTCTATTAGGACTCCAGCATCCTATGCAACTTGAGATCAATTTGAATTTAATTTGAATCCAATTCAAACCCGATTCGAGCCCAGTACATTCTAGACTTAATCCTAATCTAATTAGGATTCAAATCTAAAAAACAAATGTCCAGTAAATCTTAATTAGGTCAAGTCTAATCAGATTAAATCTAATTTAATTAATTCGGACTTGATCCCCAATTTGATTTCATCAAATTAAGTTCTTCTTGCTAACTATTAGCAGATCCTCTATATATAACTTTTACAAGTTAATCCAAACTATCAACCATATAGATAATATGATCATAATCTAACCATTTGATCTAATCAAACCTCTATTATGTATGATCCTATAGGTTTAATTTTGTCTCGTAGTGAAACATATCATGATCTCCATCATAGTATCATCGAAACATATTTCAATGGACTGGAATAATTTCAAATCACATCTATTAAGGATTATCAATCCAGAATGATCCTAGTGAGTTCTCACAATCCACCAACGATACCTAGCAATATATAGTAACAATCCAACAGAACTAAATAAATAGAATCCTTAGGTATAGTTACTATATGATTCAGTTCCTCTATTATGAGTTCTGACCGAGATGGAGGTTATGAAAACTAGTTAAACTCCAACATCTGTCATATGCAAGATTCAATCAGCTCGAGTCTAAATTATGAAACTCATTGAAACTTTTTTCCGTCAGTTATCTTGTTGTGGCTACAGACTTAAGGACTTAGCTTCTCAAATCCCATATGACTACTTCTTATCTACTAAGATTGATAGATCCCATTTAGATATGCATCCTACTCCTACAATGAACTTACTACAGCCAGCAAACATAATAAGGATCTAAATAGTTAAGAAACCATGTTTATGTATAGTCAAACTATAGTAACCTCATTATGAGCAATCAAGGTACTGCAAGTTAAAGAATCATTCACACTACTATATCATTGAGAAAATCACTAACGAGTGAGCAGACAGCTTTGTGAACTCTCATATGGTCATGCTCGGTATCGATGTTCTCCAACAACCATCCGTACTCTCGCTCAGTGTCTCCATACTATAAACTAGAGATTCATCTACCCCGAAGGAAGCGATCCATGCATCGATCTAACTGAATCAATCACCATCTCCGTGATAATCCATCAATCAAGAGCAATTTAGAAATTAATCACACATATCTCTAATTCTCAACTCTTGAGAATAAGTATCTTTAAGTTATTTATTTCTTGGATAATTCAAGGATACATTACACAAGAATAGAAATAAAATTATCCACTTTATTGATAAATCAATATTTTAAGTACAAAATGTTAGGAATTATGTTCCAAAGCAAATTATCAGCCTATTGATGGTTGAGCTAATTTATGTAAATGTATATGAATTAAATATTAATAAATATTATTTAACTTTTTCATCATAAATGTGCAACTTTTTTTAACAAACTTTTGTGTTGTGATAAAGTTCTTAGGATTATTTAAAATCAATAAAGAAGAATTTATCATTTAGTCCTTAAATTATGTTTCCAACCAAATAATATGTTATTAAAAAGGATGATGATGTTTATCGAGTATAGATTATTGTATGCCATGTTGGTTGGTTATCCTCATAACCAAGAAGTGTGTGACACTGGTATAGCATACAAATGAGATGTAGGAGTACATCGTCATCAAATAATAACTCACCTACTGAGTACTCTACTGTCAAGAGCAACTTGCAAAGGATATGGGCATGAGTGTCCCTCGAACTTGAGATCGCCATGGTGACTTATAAGCAACTCACTGTGCTTTAGTAGCAAACTATCTGCATTTCTAATACAATGATGGAAGGTTACTAGGTATAGTTAAGTACTTATGAAGTCGGTGTGTGAGTCAAGATAGGATTAACCTCTCTAAACTACTGGAGATAATATATCACTATATTTCAATTTAGTAAGATCTTAGCTAGGGTAATCTATATGATGGATTTGAAAGGTTGAAATATAATATGGATGACTTGACCAGGATTGACAACAAACTCTAGATCATCTTGAGCATTTAGGATCAAAAAGATGAATCATGCGGTAACCATACGCCAAGGTTCTTGAATATTGCTTTGCAAATATTTGACCTATCTGGACGTCGCAAACCATTATTAGATGGTATCTTCGATTAGTATAAAAAATTGTTCCTATGCTACCAGTTTAATATTCAAACATATGGAGCCACGCACGAAGTCAAACAAAGTAAAAAAGAATTGACCTAAAGCCTATATGTTCAATTTAGAAGTATGAGACTTGATTGAGCATATGGATTTACTTAATTAAAAATTAAGTTATAGGTCATACAGAATTAAACATTGACTATGTCAAGTTAGCACTTGATATGAAATGTAGGTTTAATTCTGGGGATGAATTTTATTTGGACAATGATCCAAAGATTTTGAGAGAATAATTTCAAGTTCTAATTATTTTAGATCAAATCTAATCTAATTGGACTTGATTTACTTATGGCTAATTGGTTTAATTGATTAAGTCAGACTTGCTACTAAACCCTAATTAGATTGCATTCAGCTGCCTTTCAAATTTGGTTTGAAATGGATTCAAATTAGATTCGAATTGAATCCAAACTTGAACTTGATTAGATTAGGCTCACTAAGCTACAAAAACCAGGAATTATCTCTCATCATGGCTGACAAAAAGGGAGTAGGGGGCGTTGGGATTGCCGCCCCACTCCTAGGGCATGCGGCTTGTGGATAGGATCCATGAGTTAGCACTTCAGTGGATAGAATCTATGAGTTGGCACTTCTCCTAATTGATTTAGGATTTCTTATATTTAAAGAAACATGAGTCCTAATCAAAATAGGATTTTGACGAAATCTAGGACTCTTTATCTATAAATTAAGGGGACCCCTAGGCGTGTGAAGATATACAATCTAGAGGAAATCAAGAGAGAAAAAGAGATCAAGAGAGCAAAAGGTGGGCGTGAGCATAGGTTGGGCATCCCCTTTTTTTGGGCATCCCAACTTCTTAGCCATCCTCTCTTTGGGCCTTCTTCACCTTTGGTATGGTGATCCCCTAGCGTGGAGCATCCTCTCTTGGCTTGAGATTTGATCGCAAGATTTTTTTCCAATGAAGATCTTTATCCCTCCTTCCTGCTGAGTTTAGCATGCATGCGAAGTAGAAGATCTACACATCCAGATCTTGTAAAGCATCAGACTTGAAAAATCTTAGTTTTTGATTTATTTTTTCACTACAAATCAAAGTAACCCTTCATAGTTGATATGATAAAGTTTTTAAATTTAATCTATCCACCTTTTTCTGGCTTTTGGTTGTGAACCAAAAACATATTTTCCTTTCAATTGGTATCAAAGCAGGTTTTTATGTATGCATAGTAGATTTCATAATTTTTTTTGTATTTTTCTGATCTATTTTTTATCAAAATTTTTATACGAGATCAAAATACATTTCAATCTAATTCTCTCATAAATTTTTCATCTAGTTTTGACTTAGTTATTAGATCAAAAATAGCCTCTGAAAATAGGACTGCTAGAAATCTATTTTACAAGAAAATTTTCAACAGATTTTTGTTTAATTAAAAATCTGATTATAATTTGTTTTAGATCTATATTTGATAGATTTTTATGAAAGTATTTCAGTTGTAAAATAGGGATTTGAATCAGGTTTGAATTTAGAACTATTTTAACAAGTTTTCAGATTAGTTTAAACAAAAATAAAGGCATGTGTTTGATCATCATGTAAATCTGAAATTACCTATGCATGCATAATAAGGTTTTGGATAGATTTTTTTTTATGAATCAAGAATTGATTTTTTTCTTTTAAATAAGTTGTATAAATAAAATTTAGATCTAAATTAATGCATGATGATATACTAATGAGATTAGAAATTGATATCATCATGCATGTACGCTTTGATTGATTTTGATCTCTCTCTCTCTCTCTCTCTCTCTCTCTCTCTATATATATATATATATATATATATATATATATAATTTTTCTTTAGAAATCAGACTTCTAATCTAAGTAGTGTAATAATTGGATTGGATAGATCACCATGGCCATCCGGTTATTGGAGAAAAGTAGGATTTTGTGGCCCTTTCCTCCCATTCGATGGGATTCTCCTATAGCGTATAGGGGAGCCACTGCGATTATTACCCTTGAAGATGAATAGCAAAAAAAATTTTGAAATTAATTTAGATCTGATCTGTGATATTAAAGATCTGAAATTAATTCAATTATTATGCACAAAAACTAGTTCTGAGGTACCGAACCCGAACCCATGTCAGCTATACACTTAATTAAGAATTAAGAGTTATTTGTTAAGATCTAGAATTATGAATTGAAGATCCTAAAATAGTTGCATAATACATGGGTCAATAGATTAGCATGAATTAGGTCAATTAATTAGGTTCGACCTAAGGTTAGAATTAAAGAATAGACTTAACAAGAGTAGTTGATCAAATATAATCAAATATTGATTCAGATTAGATTAAGAACACTCAAAATTAAATATAATAGTTGTAGTTGGTCAAATCCATATCTTTCTTAGACCAAATAGACTTGACCGTGGCTCAGTATTTGAGCCTGGATTATTAGATGGATCCAATCGAAACTAATTAACCAATTGATATCTAAGATAAGTTTGGTAGTTTTGATCGATGGTCTTTAATTGGGAGCTACTCACATAGATAGCATCTATGGCGAGTTAATGGCATATCCCTCCCACCGATCTTCCTTATCTGACCATCTTGGTGAAATTATGTTTTGATTAGATTACTTGATGATTCAAGTTGACCCATGTCAATTAGATAAATCAGTGTGACTGATTTAGGTGCCCCTAGATCGGCTTATCATTGATCTTCTTTAATCTGACTTGGTGAAGTCAGTAGGAGGATCATGATTAAATGGTCAATCTCTTCTCTATTTTTAAATTACATGTAACTTAAATTTTTTAAATTATTAGGTCTTTAAAAATAAAAAAGTTATGAGGATAATTAAGTCATAGCCTCTCATTAAAGTGGATGATAATGGGTCCAATTATTTAAATAAACATTAGAGGTGCCTTATACCTCATGTTCATCTAGATATTAAAATTACTATCCATTATATAATAATTAGATCATACTTTCTGAAGGACGATCAAGTTGGCTAGGGCTTTTCTTGGGCCTATTCATCGTTCGTTTGATGCACCGAATTTAGTTATGTTAATGGTTGAATATAACCAGATCTTTCAATAGAGGCCAAAGCATACTAAACAAAAATCTGGGGCAAAATAATTTACTAAAAATTATTTAAAGAAATAATTGATTGAGAACCTATCCGTAGATACACACGGATTGGCCAGAGCTTTCCTCGAGCTCGTTTGTAGTCTATATGGATTCTAATATCCACTAAAAAGTTAGTATAATTTCTTAAATTGGAGGTAGAGACTACCAATTCATATAAAATAGTAAAAAGACCTTTAGACTAAAATCCAAATCTTTAGAGTTAAATAATTCATATACTGATAAGGTCTTTATTTTTTTTAATTAAAAATAATGGCTAATATTTTGTCGCTTCGTTCACTGTTCGATAGTAACAAGCTTATAGGACCTAATTTTGATAATTGGTATAAAAAATTAAGAGTTGTTCTAGAGCACGAGCGGATCTTATATGTTCTTACGAATTTAGCACCTAAGGAGTCTACTTCGAATGCTCATGGTGTGATTCGAGATACTTAACAAAAGTAGCTTAATGATCGCACCATGATGCATTGCATCACGTAGGACATGATGAATAAGGAGTTCAGTTGTAAGTTTCGGGATGCTCAGCTAGAGGAAATAATTCAAATGTTGAATGAGTCCTTCAACACTCCTGGAGAAAAGATGCATCATGTTGAGGTGTCTCAACCCCTTCAAAACGATAAGTCCATTACTAACCCAAGTCAGGCAGACTGGAAGAGGAATTGTCCTCTTGGCCCAAATAGGTTGAACAAGAAAAAGCAGCAAGAAGTTGCTAATCAAAGTTGTTATATGATAACACCTTATAATTTTTTTATTTGTGGTACTATTACTACTTGAGTATTGGATACCGAAAGTCTAGTTCATATATGTAATCATTGCATGGACTTTAAGTTAGTAAAAAATTTGAGAACGACAAAAAATTTCTAAACATTAGGGATGGAAGTAATGTTCCAGTCCGAGCATTAAAAATTATTGGGCTTATTTTCAAGACATATAATATCATTTTAAGTGATTATCACTATTATTCATCCTTTATAATGAACATAATATTTATAGGACTTTTGGCCCAAGATAGTTATTTCTTATCAATACAAGAAAAGTATTATGATATCATTATGAATGATGTTACAATAATACATGAATAATTAAGAAATAGCATTTATATTTTATTACAGTATGTTAGTATAATATACGTGTCAAACAAACATCCAAAACTAGATAATATTATCGATGCTTATCTTTGGCATTATCGACTCGGTCATATAAATAAGAAAAGGATCAACAAGTTAGTCAAGGTGAAAATCCTCGACATCAATTATTATAAATCATTGAAGATCTATGAGTCCTATTCTTTCGAAAAAATGACTAAGTCATCCTTTACCAGAAAGGATGAACGGGCCAATGATGTTCTAGGTCTAATACATAATGATGTATGTGGACCAATAAATACTTATGCAAGATGTAGGTATTACTATTTCATTACATTTACTGACGACCTATCTAGATATGAGTATATCTATCTTATGAAAAATAAATTAGATTTATTTGAAATGTTCAAACGAAATCATAAGAAGGTAGAAAAATAATTTGAAAAAAATATTAAAATTCTTTAGTCAGACCAAGAAGGTGAATATCTTTTCAATGAATTTTTAATATATCTAGAAAAGAATAAGATTCTCTCTCAATGGATCCCTGAAATACCATAATATAATGGGACATCAAAAAGGAGGAATCAAATCTTGTTAGACATGGTTCGATCCATGGTGGGATTTGCAAGTCTGCCATTTTTTTTGGGTTATGCACTTGAGACTACTTGCTTTGTTCTGAATAATATTCCAAGCAAATCTGTTACAAAGACTTCATATGAGATATGGATCAGTCATAGGCCGACACTCTCTCATCTTAGGATTTGGGATTGTCTGACTTATGTAAAATATTTGCAGACAAATAAACTTGGATCCAGGTTTGATAGATGCTTGTTCATAGAGTACCCTAAGAAAATTAGGAGATATTACTTGTACCTTACTGAAGAATAAAGAATGTTCGTTAGCAATAGGACAGTCTTTTTAGAAAAAGAGTTTCTTAAGAAAGGAACTACTACCTCCAAAGTTGAACTTGGTGATGTTTGATAGGTAGAAGAACCGACAAAAGTAGCTGAACTTGAACCAAATTTTATTAGATCAAACTTAGAGCCCAATATATCTTTATCCTTAAGACCATCTGGTAGAGTACCGCATCAGCTGGACAAATACTATGATTTTTTGATACTAGATGGTGATCCTATCGAGCTCGATGAGAATGATAAGGATCCAATCACCTACATGGATGCAATGCAGAGATCTAACTCTGATAAATAGCTTGAAATCATAAAATCTAAAATATAGTCCATGAAGGTCAATAATGTATAGATATTAGTTGATCCACCTAAAAAGATAAAACTCATAGCGTGTAAGTGGATCTTCAAAAGAAAAAAGAGCACAAATGAAAAGATGGAGACCTATAAAAGCCCATATGATTGCCAAGAGATATCGTCAACATTATGGTATAGACTATGAGGAGATATTTTCTTCTATAGTGATGCTCAAGTCCATTCGACTTATGCTTGCAATAGCAGCACATCTAGACTATAAAATCTGACAAATAGATGTGAAGACAACTTTTCTAAATGAAGAGCTAGACGAAAAGATATATATGATTCAATCTGAAGGGTTCATATCCATAGATGAGTCCAAGGTGTGCAAAGTTCAAAGATCCATTTATGGATTGAAGCAAGCATTTAGAAGTTAGAACATATATTTTGATAAGATGATCAAAATATATGGCTTCATTAAGAATGGAGAAGAGCTCTGCATATACAAATGGGCCAATGGTTCAGTGATAGTGTTGGTGCAAAAAACTCCAGACGTTGGAAAGAGTTGGATTTGAAAAAGATGAGGTTGCTGCTAGGACCTACAAAACGAGCCTGAATTGGAAGTGGGGGTTGCTTCGATAGATTCCTCCGACGGCCAAGTCAACTCTCTAAACAACAAAAATGGAGCACTCAGAATAATTATAGTATGGTTTTGAGCTTAGAGAGAAAAACATATCTGAAAGGTTTCTTATATAGGCGGAGCTCATAACCAACTGATGGTGACAGCCATACTGCCTGTTAGTGGATCGTTCGAGAACACGTGAAGTTTGTTACAGAGAATGGTGTCCATTGTCGTAATTTGTTAGTTCATTAAAAATTAATAGCTATAGTTTAGTCAGGACTATTACGCTTGTGAGCAAGCTGTCAATAGATGCATCCCCATAGTTCTGGAGAGGTTCGACCATTTCTGAGGTTGTCCGCAAGTTGGCGAATATTTGCTGAGTTGGAAGTTGAACTTGTATAAATGATGAGGTTCTTCTGCTATTTAAGTCTGCTCAATCAATGTTTTGAAAGTAAGGTGGTTAGTTTAACCACCAAAAGGGACTTCGACTGAAAGGAGTTCGACTGGAAGGAGCCTATTTGGCGATCGAAAGGAGTTCGACTAGAAGGAACCTATTTGACGATCGGAAGGAACCTGCTTGGCGATTGGAAGGAGCTCGTCCAGAAGGAACCTATTTGGCGATCGGAAGGAGCTCGTTCGAAAGAAGTTCGTCTGGATCAATAGTAATCGAGGGTTAGTCGGTAGCTGGGATCAGCAAACATAATCAGAACACTCTAGTGAGTCTCAATTGCTCCTTTGAAGTTCAGCTATCTTCAAGGTCATCTGCAAGTGAATAATTATTTTTGATGATGAGGTTCTTTCACTACTCCTGACTTGCACACCCAAGGTTCTTGACGTAGGAATGCCAAGATCTACCACTTACAGCAAGGTATAGAAGTTTGTCTGAGGAGAAGCTCTACCAGTCCAAGATTCTTGACTTGAGATCCAATTGCAACGATAAGATTTGGCTTGAAGGAGATCCGGTTGGAAAGAAGTTCGGCCAACTTTGAGGTCGGCCAGGCCAGACTACGTAGGGATCGAATACTTAGCCAAATACTTAACTAACTGCTTAGGTGACTATTTTTACTATTCAAGTTCATCCAAATGAGGTTCGAGATGCCTTTCTGATTTTGTAGTTATATGAAAGATCTAACAATTACAGCTAAGTAGATCGTCCGGCATGCACAAGTTGAAGGTCGGCTATCTTAGAGTGAATTGGAGCAAGAGTTCATACTGGTTGAAGTTCGATCATGATCGTCACCATCGGATGGAGTCACCCTGAGACTGGTCATCTTGCCGAAGTTTGACACACTAGTCCTCCTACTCCCGAGTTCGAAGATCGAAAGAAGGAAGTATAAATGCGAGTGCTGAACTTCTTTTCTAACTTCCCACTTTCGTGAGGCGGAAAATCTTGGCATTATCTACACTAGTGCCGAGGCTTCTTCAATACGACATGACTTGAAAAGATAAAATTTTGAAATTTTCGTCAAAATGGTGCTTGAGGTACGGCATCATTAAAGTTCTGCCAACCATCTGCGCTTATCATGATAAGTGGGACACGTGTCCGATGGAGATCGGGTAGGGAGAACCTACAATTATAACTGCCTCGACCCTCCCTCGGGTATTTAAACTCTCCTCTCTTCCGATGCCTTATTTTATTTTCGAGTCTTCTTCTTGTCTTTCTATCCTCCGCCTTCTTCCCGTATGAGAGCTTTGACCTTTCCTGCAATTTTCTCCGATCACAAATGCTTCCTGTTCATTTCGTGTCCCGCCAGTTGCCTTCTTACCATTTCCAACCAATCTAGGTTAATGACCAAACTTCCTCTTGATTATTTTGGTGCTTTTCAATTTTTTGACCCTTTGGCTTTTTAGGGAGACTTCATTCCTTATTTTTTTCTAATTTTTGGAGTCTTTTTCTAAGCTTTAGTTTGATCCGTATGTCTTCTGCGGGATCTTGGTCGACTGGTTCAGGGAGCCTGGCCCGCCCGAACTTGATGGACTTAGGTTTTAAGGGGTCAGCCGATCCCGTAGAAGCATCTCATCCCTCCTTTGTTCCTGGCTACATTCCTTGTCTACTTCGTCCCGAGGAGCTTTCTTTGATAAAAATCTAGTATGGGATACCCTTAGAGTACGAACTAGAACTTTACAGGCCAAGCGATCGAGCTTGCTCCCCTTCCTCAAGTCACTTTTCTTTGTACATCGAGGCTCTCTGTGCTGGACTCCGACTTCTTATTCTACCTTTTGTCATCTTCCTCTTTAGGTTCTTGAACATCTCTTTTGCCTTCATGGTGCTGAACTCATTTAGATTCATCATAGGATTTCTGTCTCTGTGCATCATGGCCGAGGCCCGACCTATGATTTTTTTATTTCAGAATTACTTCACTTTCAAACACCATCCTACCACCAAAGACTAATGGTACATATCTCAATTCGGCAAGAAGGGGTTGTTTAAGGGTGTCCCCTCTTCCATTTATAACTGTAAGGAGAGGTTCTTCTTTGTCTCATGCCCCTTCCTGGAACTAGAGCTACCTTCTTGGGAGAATTTGAGAGACTTGGTCCATTGAGCCCCAAGGATAGAAAGGAAGGATCGAGATTCAGTTAATAAGCTCAGAGACTACCGAGCTCCTCTTATATCCAGTCTGCTAGACGACCAAACCTTGTTTAATCTTAGACTTAGTCTCCTTGATCTAGCAGATAGATTTCCATATCTTATTGACTTCACTTTATGCTTTCTTCTGGCCTTAACTCTTATCATTGCAGAAATGACCCTGGAAGAGTAGAACCATCGAACCCAAGGGGCCCAAACCCTCAAAAGGAAGGGTGATCATAGAGGAGAGTCATCGAAGAGGGCCAAGGTTGGAGAAACAAGCTCGGTCATGCTAAGCCCGACCTTGCTCAGCAAAACCAATACCCTTGCACTCCCCGAGTAGGGGAGAGCAGCTGAGAAAAGGAAGAAGGCCGTCATCAGAAAGATCAAGAAAAATGTCAGAAGATCTGACGGTGATAGCTCCAGTTGGAAGCAGGGTTCTCTGGACGATTGGGAGGTCATCCACACTTTGATGGCCAGTCATCCACACTTTGATGGATTGAAGCATCCTTCCTCATATTATGGAGAAAATGATTCAGAAGGATGATGAGGAGAGATTTAAAGAATCCTTTGCAGCCTTTCTCGAGGTAACCAATCTCTTCTAAATCTTGATTGAGTGTCGATGTACTCTAGAGCCGTAACTCATATTTTATTGTCTGCAGTTGGGACATTACCTGTATGCTCACTCGGAGGCAGCAAATCTTCGCAAAGTCGAGGATTCGAGAGCCATCCAAGTAGCCCAGGCAGAGATCAAGAATGCCTAAGCCGAGGTTGAAAGTTTGATGGAAGCTTCAAGATCTCACTCTGCTAAGGTTGAGCACCTTCAAGAAGTGCTGCAAAGAGAGGAGCAAGCATCGATGGGGCTGAAGACCGCCTTAGCACTGGAGGAGGATAAACGAAAAAAAACCGAGGCGGTCGACATAGAGAAGGAGCAAGCTATCGAAGTCTTCAAGTCCTCCAAAGCAATAGAGGATATTAAAATTGCCTTTGCTCAAGAGGTCTATCTCCAAGGATTCAAAATCTACGTGAAGAGGGTCGTCGAGAGGTTCCCAAACCTGGATCTCAACTTTCTGATTGAGGAGCCTGACGATGAAATAGGACCTTCCCATGCTAGTGCCGCTTCTCTCATCGCTGGACCTAACACCGAAACCTCAGATCCTGCAACTGCAGTTCTCGAACTTGTCCTTGAACCTAGGGTTGCTGAGAACATGCCGACCTTACCCTCCACCCTGCCTCCAGAGGTTGAAAATCTTTTGTTGCTCCAAGAATTGATTTTGATGATTACAAAGCATTTGAGGGAATTACTAATAAATTTGGCTTAAAAAAATACTTTTATATTTCAGGAGCAAAATCATAATTTTATCAAGTTTTGATCTGAGAGCCTGAAGAGCAAGTATAGAAGATTTATAATTCTTTAAAGATAGTCCCATGATTTTTGGATGCTTATTTTGGAAGAAAATCAAGTTTGAAGCGAAAGGGTCGACCCCTAAGTCGTTTCCTGCTGAAAAGGGCTGTTTAGCATGCTGTCTCTATGCCAAGGGTCGACCTCTGCTGTTTCAAAGGCTAAAAATATAAAACGACTATTTTTCTAGATTTTACCTCAAAGGTTGACCTCAAGGTCGACCCCTGTGCCATGAGTCGACCCCTATGCCATGAGTCGATCTCTACAACAAAAATTTTTGTGTAATGATTATTTTTTCTTATTTTGATAGATTTTAATATTTTTTTTAAAATCTTCAACGACTACAAATCTTGCCTAAGATTCTCTCCTCCATCTATTGAAGATTTAAAAGACTTTAAATAGAAAAAAATACAAGAGATTGGTGTGATTCAATTTTAGTCCTAAAGTTATCTTCAAGCAAAGAAGCCTTCGTTTTAAGTTCACCAACCTCTCAAGAGCTCTTTCAAATCTTCAATAACCTTGAAAAAAATTAGAGAAGCTTCCTCTATTATTGTAAAAAATGTTCTTAAGATTTTATTTGCTCATAAAGGAAGCTAAACTTATATTTGATTGTCATTAAATCTTTTACTCTGCTTTACTGTTTTGATTCAACTTTTGAGAAGGTTCCAAAACTTGGGAAGGTTGATTCTAACATTGAATAGGATTGTATTGGATTGGCTTGTATCCAAAAAATAAGTGTTATAGCTTGGGATAGCTAAGGTTGGAGGTTTTCAATGGTATATTCAGTTTGAATATGGTTAGTGAATTTTAATTCCCAAGTAGGAGCTTGGGAAGTGGATGTAGGTTCAAGAAAAGTATCGAACCACTATAAATCTTGCTTATTTATGGTGTGCTTGCTATCTTCTTTCCTTAATTTGTTAAATTTTTGCACTCTAATCTTTTATATTTTTCTCTAACCTAAATCGCTTCACACATACGTCTTGCATATCATCATTCAATCTTGATATTTTTAAATTAGCTTTAAAATTTTAAAACCCAATTCACCCCTCTTGGGTTACATAGTTGGACAACAAGTGGTATCAGAGCCCGGTACTCTAGCCCTACTTTGATTTAATCATCAAAGAGCTAAAGATCTATAGCAACCCAAGTTAGTATTTCTCTAGTCGAGGGACAGTCCACAAACCGACCTTCACTTTTCAATGGGACAAACTATACCTATTGAAAAGCTCTGATGAGAATTTTTATATAAGCACTTGACTATGATATATGGAGTATCATAGTTAATTGACCACACACATTCACTAAGATAATTGATAGTGAGAAATCAATCAAACCCAAAAAGAAATGGGATGAGATTGATAAGAAAATGGCTTAACTCAATGCAAGAGCCATGAAAGTTTTATATTGTGCTCTAGATGCTAATGAATTTAATTGTATTTCAACATGCATATTGGCTAAAAAAATATGGGATAGGTTAGAAGTAACTCGTGAAGGTACTAATCAAGTTGAGTCAAAAATTAACATGCTTATACATAAATATGAACTTTTCAAAATAAAGCATGATGAGTCAATAACTATAATATTTACTAGATTTATAGATATTATAAATGATCTTAAAAGTCTTAGCAAGTCTTATTCTAATAGTGATCTTATGAGAAAGATTCTTAGATCTTTACTAAGGACATAAGAGGCCAAAGTGACTGCAATCCAAAAAGCCAAAGATCTGAATGTTTTATCCTTGGAGGAGCTTCTAGGATCACTAATGACGCACGAGCTAAGCATGAAACAACATCAAGAAGAAGATGTCAAGAAGAAAAAGACAATAGCCCTTAAATCCACCACTCAACAAGATGAGAAATTTGATGAAATGAAAGATGAAGAACAAGATGAAGAAATAGCCCTCATCACAAGAAAGTTCAAAATATTTTTGAAGAGAAAACAAGGGATGAGGAAGAGGCTACCTACTAAAGAGGAGCATAGCAAGAAAAAGGATAGAAAGTAACCCCTTATTTGCTATGAATGTAAGAAGACAGAGCACTTTTGGTCAGAATATTCTCAACTTAAAAAGGTTCTCAAGAAATACAAAAAAAAGACTATGATGGCAACATGGAGTGATAGTGACAACTCAAACTCCGAAGAGAAAGAAGCTCATGAACAAGCCAACCTGTGCCTTATAGCACATGAGAATGAGGTAAGTGCTGAAATCTTAAATGAATTTATATTCGAAGAACTTCAAAAAGCCTTTCATGATTTAGTAGATGATTTAAAGAAGTTAGAAACTAAAAACAAAAAATTAAAATTAAAAAGATAAGTCTTGCTAAAAGAAAATGAAACTATCCTAAGTAAAAAATTAGTCAAGAGAATCTAAATTTAAAAAATAAAATCAGTAATTTAAAATCGATAGTTGAAAAATTTATTTTAAGTTCAAATAAACTTCATATGATTCTTGAAAATTAAAAGACCGTTTATGATAAGGCTGGTCTAGGCTATAAGCCCCTAAGAAAACAAAAATTTCTGAAAAAATTTCTTGTAAATTCATAAAGCAATACATTTTTAAATGTTACTTGCTTTAAATATGGTAAACTAGGACACAAATCTTATACATGCTTCTCTAACAATTCAAATATAAAAAAAATATGGGTTCCAAAAGGAACCATTGTGACTAACCTTAAAGGACCTAAAAAAACTTGGGTACCTAGGGTAAGGACTTGATTTTTCATGCAGGTGTGTCTTGCATCCAAAGAAGAAAATCGAAGGTGGTATCTTGACAGTGGATGCTCAAGATACATGATCAATGATGAGTCCCAATTTATCATGCTTGATGCTAAAAATGGAGGGATGGTCATATTTGAAGACAATGACAAAGAAAAGATCATTGATATAGGTTATATCGATATCACTCCCTCCAAGTATATTAAAAATATTTTATTAGTAGATGGTTTAAAACATAATCTCTTAAGTATTAATCAACTTTGTGACAAGAGTTACAAAATTATTTTTGAATCTTCATTGTACATTGTAACTAGTTTCAATGATGATGGCATTAAGTTTGTTGGTCATAAGCATAGTAATGTTTATATGGTAGATTTGAATGATCTTTCTATGATAATCATGCAATATTTAGTAGCTATGAATGCCAAAATTAATGAGACTAGTTGGCTTTAGCATCGTAGGCTTGCACATATTAGTATGCATTCACTTTCAAAACTTATCAAAAAAGAATTAGTTACTGATTTACCAAAATTAAACTTTGAAAAAGATAAAAATTATGATGCATGCCAAACAAACAAGAGTTTCATTCAAATCTAAGAACATTATTTCAACTTCTAGGCCATTGAAACTTTTGCACATTGATTTATTTAGTTCTACAAGAACAACAAGCTTAGATAAAAAATATTATAATTTTATAATTATCGATGATTATTCATGTTTTACATGAATTTTTTTTTGGCACACAAAAATGAAACTTTTCATATTTTCATAAAGTTTTATAAAAAAGTTACAAATAAAAAAAGATTTTTAATTCAAAATATTCGAAGTGATCATAGAACCAAATTTGAACATCAAGATTTTAAAAAATTTTGTAATGAAAAAAGAATTAGCTATAATTTTTCAGCACCTAGGACACCCTAACAAAATAGAGTAGTAAAAAAAAAATAAAACTCTAGAGGAAATGGCCCATACTATGCTATGTGAAAGCAACCTTCCAAGATACTTTTGTGCGAAAGTAATTAACACAGCATGTTATATCTTAAATCATGCCCTAATCAGACCAATTTTAAAGAAAATATCATATGAGCTTTGGAAAGAAAGAAAATCTAACATTGCATATTTTCATGTTTTTGGTTGCTAATGTTTTGTTTTGAACAATGGTAAAGAAAAACTAGGTAAATTTGATGCAATATCTGATGAAACTATTTTTCTTGGTTACTCCTCTTCTAGTAAAGCTTTTAGAGTTTTTAACAAAAGAACCTTAATAGTAGAGGAGTCAATACATATTATTTTTTATGAGACTAATGATCTTCCATCAAGAAAGAGTGAGAGTATTGATGATGCAGATCCTCTTATAGAAGGATTGAAGGAGATCATCCTAAAATATTCAATAATTCAAAATGAAGAGAATCAAGAAGACAAGCAAGAAATTGAGGGTAAAGGACAATAAAAACAACCTCAAGGTACAAATGATCTTCCAAAAGAATGGAGGTATGTTCACAATCATCCTAAAGAACTAATTATTGGTGATCCTACACATGAAATAAGAGCTCACTTTTCACTTGGAGATGCATACAATCATTTTGCATTTGTTTCTCATTTTGAACCCAAAATTATTGATGAAGACGAAAAAGATTATAATTGGATAAATGCAATGCAAGAAAAACTTAATCAATTCGAAAGAAATAATGTATGGACCTTAGTATCAAGACCTAAAAATTATTCAATAATTGATATAAAATGGGTATATAAAAATAAATTGGATGAAAATAAAAATATAATTAAGAATAAAGCAAGATTACTTGCAAAGGATTATAATCAAGAAGAGAGAATTGATTTTGATGAAATCTTTGCACCTATTGCTAGACTAGAAGCAATTAGACTTTTACTCGCTTATGCATGCTTTATGAATTTCAAGCTATTTCAAATGAATGTTAAAAATGCTTTTCTAAATAGATATATTGCCGAAGAAGTTTATGTAGAACAACCTTCTGATTTTAAAAATTATGCTTTTTTAAATTATATTTTTAGATTAAACAAAGCATTATATGATTTAAAACAAGCACCTAGGGCTTGGTATGAAAGACTAAGTAAATTCTTGCTTAATAATGGATTTTTAAGAGAAAATATAGATACAACTTTTTTTATTAAAAGAGATCATGATGACATCTTAGTAATACAAATATATGTTGATGATATTATATTTGGATCTACTAATGAA
Organism: Cocos nucifera; assembly: GCA_006176705.1. Lineage (NCBI taxonomy): Eukaryota > Viridiplantae > Streptophyta > Magnoliopsida > Arecales > Arecaceae > Cocos > Cocos nucifera. Next base: position 593,309 of record QRFJ01000416.1, read on the forward strand.
TCTTTATGTCAAGATTTTGCTAAGCTCATGTAGGAGTTCGAGATGAGCATGATGGATGAACTAACATTCTTCCTCGGACTTCAAATCAAATAAATAAAAAAAGGGATCTCCATCACTCAAAGCAAGTATACAAGAGAACTACTCAAGAGATTTAGGATGGAGAGCTCCAAAGCAATTGGTACCCTCATGAGTCCATCATGTAAGCTTGATAAAGATGAAGGAGGTAAAAGTATTGATCAAAAATTTTATAGAGGTATGATTGATTCTTTATCATATTTAACTGCTAGTAGATCAGATATCATGTTTAGTATTTATTTATGTGCACGATTTCAATCTAATCCAAAAGAATCATATTTAAATGCTGTAAAAAAAATACTTAAATACCTAAAAGAAACTCAATTCATAGGTTTATGGTACTCTAAAAATTCATCAATCAATTTAATTGGATATTCAGATGCAGATTTTTTTAGATGTAAATTAGACAGAAAAAGTACTAGCGAAACTTATCAATTTCTAGAAGTTAACTTAATCTCTTGATTTAGTAAGAAGCAAAATTCGGTAGTATTGTCTACGACCGAGATCGAATATATTACAGTCGAAAGTTGCTGTGCATAAATCTTATGGATTAAACAACAACTCGAGGACTTTGGCATCAAACTAATTAAATAAAACTCTCATAAGATGTGATAATACTAGTGCCATAAATCTAACTAAGAATCCAATCCAACACTTTAGATCAAAACACATTGAAATAAGATATCATTTCATAAGAGAGCATGTTCAAAATAATGACATAATTCTTGATTATGTTTGTACTGAAAATTAATTGGCTAATATTTTTACTAAGGTCTTAAGTGAAGATAAATTCTATGAGATTAAAAGAGAATTAGAAATTCTCGATCCCCTAGCCTAAATATCTTTATGATTTCAAGCTTAAATCTATCAAAAATGACATTAATCTTTATCTTAAGCCTATATCTCAAATTTCTATCTCAAAAAGCTCAAATCTAACCTTCCTTGATCATTCTTATGAATGAAATTTCAATCCTTAAAATCTTATATTTTTTCAAAAAATTTTCATCTTTTTTTTAGATTTTTCTATGCCATGGGTCGACCTAGAGGGCGACTCATGGGCATTTTGGTCTTTGTTGCACTTAACCCATCGAACGGCTTCTTATTTGGATTTTCTTTTGGCCGAAAAGGACGATCTCACCATCTTTCTTTATTTTCTTTCATTCAATTGAGCAAAAGCTCTCTCCCTCTCAACTTCCTCAATCGATTAAATCTCTAAAAATCTCATTTCCTACCTAAACCCCTCCTCAAAATCATTCCTTAAGGAGTCAAATGTCTTCTTACTTTCTTTCTATTTAGACGGTTTGAAGAATCCTAGCAAACCCTTACCCTAAAATCCATCGTCGACTATCTCCCTCAAAACTCTTCCTCTTCTTCTCAAATCTTCTCCATTCCACTTTTTCTTGAGACTCTTAAGTGGGATTAAGGCTTCTATTGGTTGGAAAAGCACCCAAGATGAAATTTTCGCAAAGAAGAAAATCGGCCCGTTGCTTAGAGGAAGAAGCTCGCTAGAAAAGAATAGCACCAGAGCCCTCTCTTGGTCCAACCTCTGCCTCTAGATGATCTTCACAGTCTCCTCTTACACCAAGTAAGGTCTCTTTGTCTGATAGAAAGGTTGAACCGAGAAAGAATATTGATTTTACTTTCTTTGAGAAAGAAGGATTTTCATTTATATTAAAAATTAAAAAGCAAGGATGGAATTACTTTTGCAAGTTGAAAGAAGCTATATATATGGATTTAGTTAGAGAGTTTTATCAAAATTTGGCATACTTCAATTGAACAGTAAAATCTGTTGTTAAAGGTACTGAGATTACTCTTGATCTAGTTCATCTGGAGGAAATTCTAAGATTACCATGTGAGGGTTACAAGAAAATGGAACTGACCCATAAAAAAGGACTGAGAGCCATCTTGGGGAGAGAATTTGAAGAAAATTTGAATAAATTAAAGACCAAGATTCTTTCTGCTAAAATGAGAGTGTTACACACCATGGTTACCAAGTTATTTGTCCTTAGGAGTGGCAGGCATGATTTATTATCTAATAGAAACATATGTATCATGTTTCATGTGATTACAAAGACCTCCTTTAACCTCCCTGTTTTGATGATAGAAATGATGAGAGAGACCTTGAATAAGTCTAAGGCACATCTATCCTATGGTATGGCCCTCTCATTAGTATTTAGGAGGTTTGGAGTTAGTTTTGAAGGAAAGCTAGTTGCTAGATTATCTCACACCAATACCATCAATCGCCACACACTGCATCGCATGGGTTTTTTAAAAATTGATGACAGTTGGTCCAAAGGTGCTAAGGATGTAGAGAGAGCTGAGGAGAAGGAACCATCTTCACCTCCTCATGATCATAGAGGATCTCCTGACTTTCAGTTTGCATCTGATCATGAGATTGATACCTCAGAGTTAGTGAGGAAAGATGAAGATGTGGCACCATCGAGGAGTAGAGACATAGATGTTAGATTCACTGATGACCAGATCAGGAGGATCACTGACCAGTTGATTCAGTCGATTATCGATATGCTATCTTAGAGGATTTCAAATCTTTTATCTCAGCAGATAGCCAGTACCACTCAAGGGAAGAGTACTCACTTCATCCCATCTTCTGATCAGTCTGTGATTCCACATGTATCTACTATCTTCTAATTGCTTACTGCTCAGTCTACACCGCTTGAGGACCTCGAGGAATGTATTTTGAGATTGACAGGCAGAGTTTTAGATTTGCAGAGGCAGGTTTTGGATCTAGCTCATCTCCAGATGAGAGAGGATATTTCAGAAATATCAGATCTTACTGCTGAGGTAGCCAGACTCTGAGGTATTCTGGAGGGTGGTTTTGACTTCCTAAGAAGAGAGTTCAGAGATTCCAGTGAGACTCTATCTACATAGATTGGTGATATCATTTAGTCTATGTCGAGAGCACTGGATCATTTAAACACTATCAAGATTGCTCTTCTTGCTCAGCCCACTTCCTCTCAACCTCCTGAGTCATCTCGTCCAGCTGCTCGAGCCTGCACCTACACCCATGGTAGAGACAAACGTGGTCGAGGATGTGCTCCTGGATTTGACCCTATCATATCCCATCACATATCTGATTCCTCATCTAATTTAGATGCTTCTAGCTGTGATGTCTACTAGATTTAGTTTAGTCATCTTTGTATTAGGTTATGATCTAGTATCTCTTAGTTGTTTCTATGAGTTGTTGATCAAGTCATAGTTGGTTATATTTTTTTTGAATCAAACTTATGGCATTAGTACTATTGGCTATTTGGATCATGGATAGTTGTATTCATGAATTCTGTATGTTTTGATGGCCTAATTCTCATGAATACTTTTGATACCTTTATATTTTGTATGTTTAGCACTTATATATTTTGATGACTTGATGTTATGATAATCATTTGGATGTAAATATGTGATGATATCATTTGAATGATGTGAAATGAAACCTTTATGAATTGGCTAAATTTCATTATGATCATTATGTTGTAAATTGAAAGTTTTGTTATAAACTCTTGTTCTAACAGAAAAATATATGGAATAACTTAAGAAGGAGGCTTTTTTATTTTTGAATTTTAAAATTCTTTAAGATCTTACTTGATGATGTCAAAAAGGAGGACTAGAGTAAATAAATTTAGGCTATAAGCAAAATTGAAGTAAAATTGATAAAAAAAATAAAAAAGAAGTAAAATTGACAAAAGAAATAAGTAAGTCAAATACTTTTGCAAATCATTTAAATATCTGACTATAAGTAATCATCAAACTGCTCTTGATGCCATATTGCTCAAATAATTGAATATAATATCCTAGTATGTGATGTAGTATATTCCTTCAAAATTTTTGAAACCCTCAATCAATACTTCTACATGCTTTATTTTTGCTTATGCTCAAATATTTTATCATCATAAAAAAGAAGGAGATTGTTGCTCTAAGAATTGATTTTGATGATTACAAAGCATTTGAGGGGATTACTAATAAATTTGGCTTGAAAAAAACTTTTTATATTTCAGGGGTAAAATCATAATTTTATCAAGTTTTGATCTGAGAGCCTCAAGAGCAAGTATAGAAGATTTTTAATTCTTTGGAGGCAGTCTCATAATTTTTGGATGCTTATTTTGGGAGAAAATCAAGTTTGAAGCAGAAGAATTGATCCCAAGGTCATCCCCTATTGAAAAAGGCTGTTTGGCATGCTGTCTCTATGCCAAGGATCGACCTCTGCTGTTTCGAAGGCTAAAAATATAGAACGACTATTTTTCTAGATTATGTCTCAGAGGTTGATCTCAAGATCGATCCCTATGCCATGAGTGGACCCCTGCAACGAAAATTTTTTGCAACGACTATTTTTTTCTTATTTTAGTAAATTTTAATGATTTTTTAATATCTTCAATGGCTATAAATCTTGCCCAAAATTCTTTTCTCCACCTATTAAAGATTTAAAAAGCTTTAAATAGAAGAAAACACAAGAGATTGGTGTGATTCAATTTCAGCCCTAAGCAAAAGTTATCTTCAAGCAAAGAAGTCTTCGTTTCAAGTTTACCTACCTCTCAAGAGCTCTTTCAAATCTCCAATAACCTTGAGAAAAATTAAAAAAGCTTCCTTCATTATTGTGAAAAGCATTCTTAAGATTTTATTTGCTCACAAAGAGAGCTAAACTTGTATTAGATTATCATTAAATCTTTTACTCTGCTTTACTGTTTTGATTCAAGTTTTGGGGGGTTCCAAAACTTGGGAAGGTTGATCCTAACCTTGAATAGGATTGTATTGGATTAGCTTGTATCCGAAAAATAAATATTCTAGCTTGGGATAGCTAGGGTTAGAGATTTTCAATGGTATATTTAGTTTGAATATGGTTAGCGGATTTTAATTTTTAAGTAGGAGCTTGGGGAGTGAATGTAGGTGCAAAGAAAGCACCGAACCATTATAAATCTTACTTGTTTATGGTATGCTTGCTATTTTTCTTTCTTTAGTTTATTAAATTCTTGCTCTTTAATCTTTTATATTTTTTTCTAACCTAAATCGCTTCATACACACGCCTTACATATCATCATTCAATCTTGATATCTTTAAATTAGCTTTAAAATTTTAAAAACTCAATTCACCCCTCTCCCCCCATCCTGGGTTGCATAGCTGGGCAACATCTTTGATAATTATACTTTTTTTTTTCTTTTATGTACTTGAAATATTTTGGACAATAAAAATAAATTTTTCTTTACGTTTGATGTTGCAATATGTCTATTATTTAGAATCCTCCTAATAAAGATAGTCATGATTCGCCGCCACCTGCCGAGGCCGCGCCGTTGCCCCAAGACCTCCCTCCAAAATCTACCATTAGAAACCTAAAGAGGGAGATTCAACATACTAAAGAGAAGTTGAAAAAGATAAAGGATGAACTTCAGGAATCGAAGAGGTATCATTCAGAAGCCATGATTGGGGTCACCCGCCTCCAATAAGTCCATAAGAAAGACTCCATAGACTATATCAATAACAAGCATCTTCTGATCGAAGAATTGGAATGGATGAAGAAGCTTGGCAGTGAGAGGGTTTGGACTTTGACTGCCAAAATTGATTCCCTTAAGGTCGAACTTTGAAACTCAAAAGAGAAAATCAGATAGTTGGAGAGTAGTTCGGCCTGGGGTCAGGGTTAGGTGGAGCTCGACTGGGATTGATTGAAAAAGCTTTCCAACCTCCAAGTATAACTAAGTGATGCTGAGCAGTTGTACAGTTCTCACCGAATTAGTTGCCGTGAGAAGATCGAAGGCTATAAGAGAAAACTCAATAAGGTGAACTCCAAAGTTATACGGCTTCAAAAACAACTGGCGGACAATGCTTAGACCGGCCCAAGTGCACATCCAGATGAAATCGCCACCTTGAAGGATGCTCTTGGAAATCTCACTGTAAAGTTTAAGGGCACGAAGAAGAAACTTTGCAACTTAAAAGTTCAGATGGTCTATCAAGAAGGCTTGGTGAAAGATGCCGAAGTTGAGTCGGTGATTCTTAGGAAGAGACCGAGAGAGATGGAGGAAGAGTTGCGTAGGTGAGAGAGGATGTTGAGGGAGAGCTTGGCGGTGAGGCAAAAGACTTGAAGAGAGAATAGAAGGCTTGGAACTCTCCCTCACAATGGCTGGGGTTGGTAGTCCAAAGTCCAATTCTAAGTAGAACCTGGCTTTCTTTTCTTCTTTGTAACCGGTCTTACTGATTTGTATAACAATCTTTATTTTTAATAAGATGAAGTTTCTTTTATTTATTCATTTATGTTTTACTTTAGCTCACCACTTGCCAGTTTATTTTTCCATTATGTCTGACTTTGATGTCGTCTTAAAATTATAATTCTTATTCTATACTTTGAGTATCTGTCCCCCTGTTTAAGAATCGAAGATCTTCAATTCTCCGTAGGGTCTTTATCTATGTCCAGACGTGGGTCTGCCTCCTATTCTTAACATGATCGACTATTTTTCTTGTTAAGATGAGGTTCACCTCCTGCTCCTAACAAGATTATCGGGGTACAAAAGAGCTATTGAGAGGGCCTCTCTTCATTTCCTCCCATCTTAGATAATCGAAGATCTTCATCCACGTTAGGATGAGGTTCTCCTCCTATTCTTAACATGATTAGCTTTTATCCTTATCAGGATGAGGTTCTCCTTCTATTTCTGACAAGATTGCTGGAGCACTGAAGGATCGTTGAGAAGGCCTCTCCCCATTTCGTCCTGTCTTAGATAACTGAAGGTCTTCATCCATGTTAGAATGAGATTCTTCTTCTATTCCTAATATGATTAGCTTTTATTTTTATCGGGATGAGGTTCTCTTTCTATTTCTAACATGGTTAGCTTTTATCCTTGTCAGGAGGAGATTATCCTCCTATTTCTGATAAGATTGCTGGGGCACTGAAGAATAGTTGAGAGGGCCTCCCTCCATTTCCTCCTATCTTAGATAATCGAAGGTCTTCATCCACGTTAGGACGAGATTCTCCTTCTATTTCTAACATGGTTACTTTTATCCTTGTCGGGATGAGATTCTCTTCCTATTTCTGACAAGATTGCTGGGGCACTGAATGGCTATTGAGAGGGCCTCTCCCCATTTTCTCCTATCATAGATAACCGAAGGTCTTCATCCATATTAAGATGAGATTCTCCTCCTGTTCCTAACGTAACTAGCTTTTACCCTTATCAAGACGAGGTTCTTCTATTCCTGACAAGGACCTCTTTTCATTTTCTCTTATCTTAGATAATCAGAGATCTTCATCCACATTAGGATGAGGTTCTCCTCATGTTCCTAACGGGGTTAGCTTTTATCCTTATCAGGATGAGGTTCTCCTCATGTTCTTGACAAGGTTGCTGGGGCACTGAAGGACCATTGAGAGGGCCTCTTTTTATTTTCTCCTATCTTAGATAATCGAAGATCTTCATCCATGTTAGGATGAGGTTCTTCTCCTATTTCTAATGTGGTTAGCTTTTATCCTTATCAGGATGAGATTCTTCTCCTATTCCTAACAAGGTTGCTGGGGCACTGAAGGATCGTTGAGAGGGCCCCTCTCCATTTTCTCCTGTCTTAGATAATCGAAGGTCTTCATCTATGTTAGGATGAGATTCTCCTCATTTTTCTAACATGGTTAGCTTTTATCCTTATTAGGATGTGGTTCTCCTCCAGACAAGATTACTGAGACACTGAAGGACTATTGAAAGGGCCTCTCTCAATTTTCTCCTATCTTAGATAATCAAAGATCTTCATCCATGTTAGGATGAGGTTCTTCTCCTATTCTTAACATGGTTAGCTTTGATCCCTATCAGGACGAGATTCTCCTTCTGTTCCTGACAAGATTGCTAGGACACTGAAGGACCGCTGAGAGGACCTCTCCTCATTTCCTCCTATTTTAGATAATCGAAGGTCTTCATCCATATTAAGATGAGTTCTCTTATTTCTAATATGATTGGCTTTTATCCTTATCAGGACGATGTTCTCCTATTCCTGACAAGATTGCTGGGACACTGAAGGATCGTTGAGAGGATCTCTCCCTATTTTCTTCTGTCTTAGATAATCGAAGATCTTCATCCATATTAGGATGAGGTTCTCCTCCTATTCTTAACATGGTTAGCTTTTATCTTTATCAGAATGATGTTCTCCTCCTATTCCTAACAAGGTTACCGGGTACTAAAGGATCGTTGAGAGGGCCTCTCTCCATTTTCTCCTATCTCAGATAATCGGAGGTCTTCATCCTTGTTAAGACAAGGTTGACCTTCTATTTAAAAATTGGAGGCCTTCAATTCTATTTTTTCATATAATTTCCTGCCATTGCACCATTTTGCACTAAAGACAAAGATGTCAAAATAAGAGAATTTTATTGAAATATAATTATTGATGATACATTTGCAAATTTTTTGAGTTCCATGGCTGCAGTTGCACTGCCCCTCCAAGCTCCTTCAGGTAGTAAGTCCCAGGTCGGACGACTTCTATGACCTCATAAGGGCCTTCCCAATTTGAAGTGAGCTTTTCTTGATTCTGAGGTTGTGAGACATCCGCTCGCCGAAGTAACAGGTCTCTTAGCTTGAATGCTTTGCTTCTGATCTTAAAATTATAATAGCGGGCTACTTTCTGCCTGTAAGCTGCCATCCTGATTTGAGTCTTCTCTCATTTTTCTTCTAACAAGTCAAGGTTATCTCTGAGATCTTGCAAATTTCTCTTTTCGTTAAATGCTTCGACTCACGCTGAAGGGAGTTTAAGCTCTATTGGGATGACCGCCTCCATTCCAAAGGTCAAGGCAAAAGGGGTCTCCCCAGTTGGCAATCTCTAAGTAATTTTGTAGGTCCAAAGTACATGATAGAGTTTGTCCACCCACGTTCCCTTCGTCTTTTCAAGCCTCGCCTTTATTTCTTGTAACAGGATTCTGTTGATCATCTCGGCCTCACCATTCACTTATGGATGAGCCATTGAAGTGAAGTGATGGAAGACATTCAACTCTTCACAAAGCTCGGCAAACTTTGACCCCATAAATTGGCGCCCGTTATCCATAACTAAAGTCCGAGGTAGTCCAAATCTATAAATTATTGATTTTCAGATCTAGTCCTACACTTTTGCTTCAGTAATTTTGGCTAGAGGTTCGGCCTCAACCCATTTAGTGAAATAATCTATGGCCACCAAAAGAAACTTTCGCTATCCGAATGCTATGGAAAAGGATCCGAGTATGTTCATACCCCACTGTGCGTATGGCCATGGGGTGCTCAAAGGTGTAAGCTGAGAAGTTGGTTGTCTTTGTATGTTAACATTTCTTTGACATCGTCACACTTCCTCACATACTCCATAGAATCCTGGTGCATTATCAGCCAACAGTAGTCCTGCCGAAGTAGTTTGTGAGATAAAGCTCTGGCTCTCAAGTGATTTCTATAAATTCCTTCATCAACCTCCCACAATGCATAGTTAGCTTTAGAAGGTTGGTGACATTTTAGGAGTATAGAGAGTACGACCTTTTATATAGTTTATTCTCATATAAAACATATTGGGAGGCTTAATTTCTTAATTTTTGAGCTTTCTTTGAGTCTCGAGAAAGGACACCATCTTTGAGATAAGCAAGGAACAGATCAATCCAACTAGGCTCTTGATCGATTTGCATCACAGTCTAGAATTCCTTCGAGCTTGGACATTTCATAACTTCAAAGAAGACTTCTTTGGGCAATTCATTTGGCACTAGGATGGCTAACTTGAAAAGAAGGTCAGTCCTGGCATTTTTTATTCTCAAAATTTGTTGAATATTAAAACTGCTAAAGACTGGGGTTAGGCTACTTACTTTTTCTAGATACTTCTTCGTGCTTTTCTTTCGAGCTTCATAGCTACCACCAACTTATCCTACCATAAAAAAAGAGTCACTATAAACCTTCAGTCGATTTGCCTCCAATTTTTTGGCTATCCTTAATTCCATAATTAAGGTTTCATATTCTGCCTCATTATTTATTGCAAAAAATTTGAAGTGCAGTATGAATTCAGTAACAACTCCTGTATTGATCAGAATCAAACCTGTGCCCACCCCGAAAGCATTGGAGGAACCATCCACAAATAGGATCCAAATGCCCTCAGGAAGATCTATTCTTTCTTCAGGAGAACTCGGCTGTATTCATGGGACATTGACCTCGGACCGTTCAAGTTTGGCTTCTTCCAGAATAGTGCATTCTACTACAAAATCGGCCAATATTTGGACTTTAATAAACGATCAAGGTTAAAAATTGATGTCAAACTCCATGAGCTCAATCGCCCACTTTGTTATTCTTCTAGAGGCATCTATCTGATGAAGAACTATCTTGATGGATCGATTAGTGAGGAGTATTATAGTGTGCCCTTAAAAATAAGGTCGGAGTCTTCGGGCTGTAACTAACAAGGCATAAGTTAGTTTTTCTAACTTAGCATACCTAGTTTCAACATCTCTCAAAACTCGACTTATGTAGTAGATCGGGCTTTGCACTTTCGCCTCCTCTTTGACTAGGACCGCTGTCAGGGCTACAGGAGAGACCACCAAATATAAAAATAATTCTTCTTCAGGTTTAGGCTTGGCCAATAGAGAAGGTGAGTCGAGGTAGTTTTTTAGTTCCTCAAATGCTTGCCAGCATTCAGAAGTCTAGCAAAAATTCTTTGGCTGTTTGAGGATGTAAAAAAAGGACATACATCTTTCAGCTGATCTTGAAACGAAGCGATTCAGAGCTGCTATCTTTCTTGTTAGGTGCTGGACTTTTTTTATTATCTTTAGTGCAGTCATTTTTTGAATGGCTCAGACTTTCTCTAAATTTGCTTCGATTTCGTGCTACAACACCATGAACCCCAGAAATTTTTTTGAAGTTATTCCGAAGGCACACTTGGTCAGGTTCAACTTCATCTTATACTTTCGAAGTGCATTGAAGATCTCTTTGAGATTGGCAATATGATTTATGGAAGATTGGCTCTTATCAAGCATATTGTCTATGTAAACCTTGATGTTGTGATCGATCTGCTCCTTAAAGATCTTGTTCACTAAGCACTGGTAGGTTGCACCTACATTTTTTAGTCCAAAGAGCATAACTCTATAACAATAAAAACTACGGTTAGTAATAAAAGCCATTTTCTCATCATCTTCTGATGCCATCCGGATTTGAATATAACCGAAGAAGGCATCCATGAAAGTGAAGAGCTCATGGCTTGAGGTGGCATCCACCAGTCGATCAATCCTGAAAAGGGAGTAACTATCTTTTGGACAGATCTTATTCAATTTTTTGAAGTCTATACACATCTGTCACTTACAGTTTGCCTTCTTTACAAGGACCACATTAGAGACCCAGTCCAGATTGGAAACTATCCAAATGAACCCGATCTTGAGGAGTTTGTCAACTTCTTCCATAATTTCCTTCTGTCGCTTGGGTGCATAGCCACGCATCTTCTCCTTTACTAGCCGACATTTGGGATTGATGGCCAGATGATGCTTTATGACCTCGGCATCTATTCCGGGCATGTCTGTAGGAACCCAAGCAAAAATATTTGCATTTCTTTGTAGAAAGACGATGAGCTGCTTTCTGACCTCTTCTTCCTAGGTTGGAACCAATCTGTATAGTATGATTCTTGTCCCCATCATTTAGAGGAATTGCAATAAGGTCTTCCATGGGCTCACCCCATTCTTCAGCTAGATCATCACGAGCATCAAGCCCATCCACCGAGCAAGGATCTGGTTATCCTCCCCCTTGCAAGGCGATGGTATAGCAATATCTTGCCAGAGGTTGATCTCCCCTAACTTTGCAATCCCATGATTTGTCAGGAACTTCATTTTCAAATAATATGTTAAGACCACCATCCAAAGTACATTTAAACCAGGCTAGTCGAGAATTGCATTGTAAGCAGATGGGACTTTTATTATCAAAAAGTCCACCTGCACCTTAGACTGCCTTCGGTACTGCCCCACAGCCACAGTTAATGTTATTATCCCTTCAATTGACACAGCATCACCGATGAAGCTTACCAATGGAGAGTTCATTGGTTCTAAGCAATTACTAGGTATGGACATTTTGAAAAAAGCATCATAAAATAAGACATCAGCAGAGCTTTTATTATCAATCAAAATGTGGCATACATCATAGTCAGTAATGCTTAAAGAAACTACAACCGTGTCATTGTGCGAAAATTGAACTCCCTATGCATCTTCTTCAGTGAAAGAAATAGGTTTTTTAGTCCTCTACCACTTAGGCTGCTCTCTTGATCCACTGGCTTTCCCCCTCTGAAGTCTCCTAACAATAGAATTGATGATCCCAATTGGTGGCCGATCTCCCTGCTGCTCTTCTCTCCCAAGCGGTTCTGGCTGTGGCAGCACCTTTGGTCGATCTTTTCTTCCTTCAGGCCGACGTCGTAGAAATCGACCAAGCCAGCCTCGCCTGATGAGCTCCTCGATCTCATTTTGGAGCTGGATGCATCCTTCAGTATCATGATCATGGTCACGATGATAAAGATAATACTTGTTGGGGTTATGCTTGCCCGAGTGACTCCGCATTCTCTCGGGCCTTGGCAGCTGCTCCTTAATTTTCATCAACAATTGCATTTTTGGAGCATTGAGGGAAGAGTAATGGTGGAACCTCCTAGGAGGAGATTTCCACTATGCCCTTCGATCGAGGCTTCTTGGTCGTCAAGATCGAAGAGGAGTTTGGGCTTGTCTATACTTGGGAGGGGTTCTGAAGCGCGGTCGAACTTCACTAGGCTTTTCTTCAGCTGCGGGCTTACCAGATTCACCCATCTACCACTCTTTTACGGTCTCATCATCCTTCATTTGAAAAGCTTCCACCGTCTAGGCATAACCCTCTGCTCGAGCTAGCATATCAGCAAAATTCTTGGGATACTTTCTCTTCAGAAAAGACAGAAGATCATTCTTCTAAAGATCGCCCTTCAGTACGACCATGACTACTGATTGATCCAAGTTTTGGACCTCTAGTGCAGCAGCATTGAAGTGGCTAACGTAAGCTCGAATGGACTTTCCTTTCTTCTACTTGATGTTGATAAAAAAGTCTGAACCTCACCTTGGACATCGGCTGCTGATGAAGTAAGCCACAAATTGATAACTCATTTGATCAAAAAAGTAGATCATATCTGATTTAAGACTCGAGTATCAATTTCTTACTGCTTTCTTTAGGATTGAGAGAAAAGGTCGATACAGAATGGCATCTGATGCACCATGGAGCAACATCATGGTTAAGAAGGCCTCAAGATGATCAACCAGATCCAAAGTTTCATCGTAGCTATCAAACTAAGGAAGCTTGAAGTTCGACAGGATAGACTCCTACATTATTGAAGAGAGAAAGGAGGGTTAGTACAAATATCGTCGATGTGAGTAGGAGCGGCATGGCGGAGCTCTTCAATTCACTGGTTCATCTCTTGAAGCTTTTGATCGAGAAGATCTTTTCGATCACAAATCTCAAGGATCTGCCAGCCGAATGGAGGCAAAGATCTTCCAGGGATGGAGTTGTGATCGAAACAGAGACTCTCTACCCTCTATTTTCCCTTTCTAGGGATCGTCGAATGACTAGCCCAGGTAGGCCTTCCATGCATTGGATCTCGATACTCCGATGAAGTTTTCTCTAGCTGAACCGATGTCGAAGGTTGCCGCATAGCCTGCACTACTTTAATGAGGCCCCTAACCTGCTGGATTAGTAGATTGAACTGCTTTACGTCCACTGCAGCCGCTAGCGATGGAGTTCGAGGTGCCGAAGATGATGTTAGAGTAGGCAGATCTAGACAAAATCTGGCTGCGAAGACAGTGGATGCCCTCTTTGGAGGCATTTTGCAGTGTGGATTGGAGAAGAAGAATTAAGGAAGAGATGGAATTCAACTGAGTACTCCTTTAAGAATAAGGGATAATGAGCAGTCCTTCCTCTAGTGCCAATTCTATTGGTGCAGAAAACCATAGATGCCAGAAAGAGCTGGAGTTGAAGAAGATGAGGTCGCCGTCAGGACCTGCAAAATGAGCCTGAATCGAAGGTGAGGGTTGCTCCGCCAAGATCCTCCGACTGTCAAGTCAGCTCTCTGAACAATAAAAATGGAGCACTCAGGAGAATTATAGCAGAATTTTGAGCTTAGAGAGAAAAATGTATCTGGAGGATCTCTTATATAGATGGAGCTCATAACCAACTGATGGTGATAGCTATAACTGCCTGTTAGTGGGCCATTCGAGACCATATGAAGTTTGTTATGAAGGGTGGTATCCGTTGTCGCAACTTACCAGTCCATTGAAGATTAATAACTATAGTTTGGTCAAGACTGTTACGCCTATGAGCAAGCTATTAATAGTGAAGAACTCTGCATCCCAATGGTTCTGGAGAGGTATGATCATTTTTGAGGTTGTCCAAAAGTTGGCAGATATTTGCTGAGTTGGGAGTTGAACTTGTATAGATGACGAGGTCCTTCTGCTATTTAAGTCTGCTCCATCGATGTTCTGAACATAAGGTGGTTAGTTCAACCACCAAAAGAGGCTTCGATTGAAAGGAGTTTAACTGAAAGAAGCCTATTTGGCGACTGAAAGGAGCTCATCCGAAAGGAACCTATTTGGCGATCGGAAGGAGTTCATCAAAATCATTAGTAATCGGAGGTTGGCCGGTAGCTGTTAGATATATGTGCCCTAGAAGTCAGAATTGGCTGATACTTGTAATACACTTCTAGGGGCAAAATTATAATTTTGACTATAATTAATGAAATGGGTTATTTTCTATCACACCTGTGTATTTAGTGTCTGTGATACATCCTTTGAGTTAATGGTAATAATAATTCATATTTTCAAGAGTTGAAAATTTAAGACATGAATAATCATTATTAACTCATAAACAGCTCCTGACCATAGGATCATCACGAGGATGGTGATTGATCCAGAAGGTTGGTGTACGATCGCTTCTCTTTAGTAGATGAGTCTTGAGTCTACAGTGTGGAAACACCGGAGTGAAAGTATAGGTACTCGTTAGAGAATGAGGGCACTGAGCGTGACCACCTCGAGTAGTCATTAGGGAGTCTACCTTCTCGTCAATGACTGACTCGATGCTGCAGTAGTGTGTCTGGTTCTTTGACCTGAGATGCATCGGCAGTTCACCTTGAGGGTGTTATAGTTTGACTACACCATTACTCGGTCTCCTAGCCATATGGAACCCTGAGGTGTATGTTGGCTATAGCATGTTCATTGTAGGAACTGGATTGCATCAAGATGGGATCTATCTACCTCGGTGGTAGAGGAGTAGCCCTATGATGATCATGAGAATCAAGTCCAGAAATCCATGGCCATGGTAGAGTGAAATAATAGAAAGAGTTTCTATTTAGATTTTCACATTGGACTCGAATCGAATGATTACATCATATGACAGAGACTAGGGTTTGACGAGTTTCACCTTAACCCTAATCTGATCGGGGCTCAAGATAGAAGAACTTAATCACACAGGTAGCTGCACCAAGAGGTTCGCATTCAGCTCTGATGGGTTGCCACCATATACTGCTAGGTGTCACTGGTGGATTTTGGGAGCAATTAGAATGATTTAGATGATCGATCATTCTAGCTGTTCGAATCAGAAGAGTTCTGATCCATCGAAAGGAGTTTCGATGATGTCTATGATAGAGATCATGACATATCCCATTACCATACAGAACTGAACCTAACTGGGTCACACAAATAAGGGTTTGAATCTGGTGATCATCAATTGAACTGATCTAGTTCAATTGATCTGAATGAGATTCAATTAGGTTCAAGGAAATCGTGCTAGCACTCGATTGAACCTAACGTTCTTCTTTTACTATCACAAATAAGTTATCCTGACTGAGCCAAAGGAGTTTGTGCTCAATCAGAGGACTTCATATGGTCTGACTGGAGGTTGTCCAAGTCAGAATAGGTTGTCTTATTTGTAAGACATTATCTGCCATTTTTTGGTCACCTGCCATTTCTTGTTCTTTGACTTTGGTCAAAAGTCTACCTTTGACTGGTCAAATGTTGACCATTGACCCTTTGACTTTTGACCACATGTCATGCACCTATTGGAGAGCTGGTGGGGGCTTGTCCCCCTGCCAGAACCTGGCAAGGAGAAGGGCGCACGCCAAGGGTGGCGTGAGCCCAAGTAGGAGGCGCCTAGGAGTCCTTGTTGGACAAGGACTCCACCTCCCTTTTGGATTCCAATCAGAGTTCCTACTAAGAATCCAGTTTGACTGGTCTTAGGCGCCCTCTAAGGAGGAATCCAGGGGTCTCTATTCCAACCAATCAGATTTAGATCTGATTTCACAAAGGGTTGTGATTGGTTGAGAGGAAGAGGAGTTGGATCACAAGAGGTCTATAAATAAGACCCTGCGCCCAACCCTAATTCCAAGTGAAAGTGAATGCAATTAAACACGCCCCAAGGCTGCCTCTCCCCTCCTTCTCTACGCCATAGTCTCTTCTCCCCTTGCTCTCCACATCCAAAAGTGTTTTGGATTTAGTTTGGTGCGATTCAGATCAAGGAAAGACGATCAAAAGCAAGAAGGCTGCGCTGCTGCAAAAGGACGACTGCAGATCTTCAAAAGAGTTTTGAAGATCCTCCAGATCAGATTCAGATCTGATTTTTGGAGGTGTGATAGAGAAGAAGAGGATCTCCAGATCCAACCCGAGTGGATACCGATAGAGGCCAGGCGCTTGCATGGCTAAGATCCAGAACCTTCCGCTGCAATCAGGATCATCTACAGGGTAATAGGATTACCCAAATCAGGTAAATTAAATTTGATTTAATTTATCTTATTTTATTTTATTTATTAAAATAATAATAATCAGATCTGAAATATATCAAGATCTAATTGAGATCAAGAAAAAATTTTTGAAATATATCTCTTGATCTAATCAGATCTGGACGAACCTGGACCGGGAAATCAGGATATCCCTTCAACTGGTATCAGAGCCATGGTTCTAGATTGTTTAGATCTGATTTTAATTTTATTTTAATTAAAAAATAAAGTGATTTCAGATGTCACATGAGATGTGATCAGATCTGAAATCAGAAAAATTAAAATTAAATGATTTGGATCTAAGAACATGAAGATATGCATGACTAGTTCTAGAAATAGAATAGTTTTGCATGTCTTTGATTTAATCTGATTAAATCATATTTTAGATCTTCTTATTTACTATTTTCTGATATTATAAGTGTTATAATAACATCTGATAAACAGCAAATAAAATTATTTAATTTTAAATATCATATGAGATATGATAGATGCATGACTAGACTAATTGTAGAATAGTTCTACATAATTGTCTAGATTAGAATTTATTTTGATTAGATCAATTTAAATCTAATTTTTTTAGATTATTATGTGATAATTTAGATCTGAAAACATGCATGAATTGATACATGAGATGTATGCAAAATATGCCTTGATTAGATCTAAATTTGTATATGAGATATATGATATAGATCTATAACTGTTTTGTAGATTTACATGTTCCTGATTAAGGCGTTCCTCTTGGCCGTCCGGTCATAAGAACGAAGAAGGGTTTAAAGGCCCTCTCTTCCCATTCGATGGGGTGTTCTTATGACGTGTAGGGGTGCTGCGTGTTCGTCCTTAATCAGAAACCCAAAACTTACTTTCTGCAAAACCCTAGATCCTGAAACCCTAGGATTTATTGTGCATATTTTGTTTATGAACCCAACTTAATTAAGAATTAAGTTTATGGAATATCAATTAGGTCTAAAATTGAGAATTTCAGATCTAAGACATATTCATAATACTGGGTTTGGGCTTGGGTAGCTCAATTAGGTCTAAGCGGTTGATCAAACCGAATCAAGAGTTGGTTAGATGGGATCAACAATGCTTAAATTGACCAGCCTAATAGGATTAAGTCTGGGTCAAGATCGAGTCACGATCAAGCAAGACCTAATTAGGCTCAGAGATTAGAATCTGGATTATAGGCTAACCCAATTGGTTCTGACTCAACAATTTGGTGTCTAAGGTAAGTTTGGCACAGACGACCGACTGGTTTTTAATTGGAAGCTACTCGACCTGAATGCGTTCTTGTGCGAGTTAACGGCATATTCCTTCCACCGATCTCACTTACCTGGCCATATCTGTTGACACAGTTCTGATCTGAGGTGGTCAATAATCCGAGCTGACCCTATGCCACTAGGTTAGTCATAATTGTTATGACTAAGCCAAGTCTAGTTTAATGAGACCTGAATCAATTCTCCCTAAGAAAAGATTAAGTCTGAGGTCTTCCACCATTGTAGACGTGCGGGCCCTTCCCGGGGTTGATTGTTCTCGGCTGGATACAGTGGCTCAGTTGCACCGGGAAGACGCAACCATGTCTATTAGGCATTGGATGCTATGGGCTGGAGGATGAGTTGGGCTCAATATTTCGGATACGGTGAGAGACTCAATTAGGAACCCAGTCTATGCAAATGGTGGGTCTGACTTAACTAAGGAGTGGATCAATATTCCGGATACGGTGAGATTCATGAATTAGAGACCAAGTTTGGGTGCACCATGATTAGAGAATCATTGAACAAGAGTTGTTCACTCATTGGCTAACCCATCACCAATAACTGTTAGGTGAGGTGATGAGTCAGTTGGTGAGACCGCACCACCCACTAGAAATCATTAATCGCGGAGATTTTCGCATCTCTACAGAGGGAGTGTAGGGATCCGAGAAAATAGTGGGAGCTAATTTGTTTAAAAATAAAATTCCTAAACAAATTGGTCAAGTCAAAATTACAGTATCTAACTAGAATCTTTGACTCTCTACAGAAAAATGTCTGCGTCCAACCCACTGGCACGTATCCTAGACACACATAGACTGACTGGACCCAATTATAAAGATTGGCTCAGGAACTATAAAATTGTTTTGGGTTTAGAGAAGTTAACACATGTTTTGGACCAGGACCCTCCCACCTTACCAGCTCGTCCATCCACTGAACAGAGAGCGTCTCTGGAAAAATGGATTGACGAAGACAATAAGGCCAGATACTACATGTTGGGCTCGATGTCTGATGAGCTCCAGCGCCAACATGAAGATATCGGGACTGCTCGCCAAATGTTGGCTCACCTGCAGGAGATGTTTGGTGAACAGAGTCGCGCAGCCAAATATCAAGTCACGAAATGACTTTTTAAGGCTAAGATGCGTGATGGGCAGTCAGTCCAAGATCACTGTTTGACAATGATCAAGGACATGGAAGAGCTTGAGAAGCTCGGTGTGAAGTTGGACTTGGACTTGCAGAACGATATTATTCTGCAATCCTTGACTGATGCATATGGGCAATTCATCATGAATTACCACATGCATAAACTTCAAAATTCCTTGGCCGAGTTGATGAATATGCTGGTTACCGCTGAGCTTTCTATGAAAGGTTCTAAAGGCTCAGTTCTTGCTATGGAATGGACTTCTTCCAAAAGAAAGTCTTATGGAAAGAAAAAAAGTCTGTGAAAAAGCAAAAGGTAGAAGAATCAAAGAAGAAGAAGGCAGAATCGAAGAAGAAGGTCGATGGCAAAGGAAAGTGTTTCCATTGCAACAGCGACGGCCATTGGAAGCGGAACTGCCCTACTTACCTGGCCACCCTGAAGAACAAGAAGGAAGGTCCTTCTGGACGTATGCTCGTTATTGAGTCTAACCTTATGGTTTCTTCTGCATCCAGTTGGGTGCTTGACTCTGGTTCTAGTGCTCATCTGTGCACTTCTATGCAGGGTCTTGAGGATAGCAGGAGGCTGAGGGATGGAGACATGATCCTACGCGTTGGTAATGGAGCAAGAGTTCCTGCAGTAGCCGTGGAAACATACCCTCTGCGATTACCATCTGGTTTAGACTTAGTTTTAAAAGACTGTTATTATGTGCTTGCAGCTAGCAGAAATTTGATTTCTGTTTCATGCTTAGCACAAGAAGGTTATGTGATCACCTTCTTTAAGGACCATTGTAATATTCTTTATGAAAGAAATAAAATTGCAAATGGTTTCCTTGTTAATGGTCTTTATCAGTTGCATATTGATGTACCTGTTTTAACTATCGAGCAAAACGTGAATGCCAAACGACCTAGGGATAGTCCAAACGACAGATATCTATGGCACCTGAGATTAGGTCATATAGCAGAAGATAGGATTAACAAATTGGAGAAAAATGGGCTATTGAGTCCATTGACTTTTGAGTCATATCCAACTTGTGAATCTTGTCTTCAAGGAAAAATGACTAAACTCCCTTTTGTTGGACATGGGGAGAGGGCCACAGATCTCCTTGCCCTAGTACATACTGATGTGTGCGGCCCATTCGATGTGCCGGCTAGAGGCAATTTTGTCTACTTCATTACCTTTACCGATGATCTGTCTAGGTATGGGTATGTGTATCTTATGAGACACAAGTCTGAAGCCTTTGAAAAGTTCAAAGAATTCAGACATGAAGTAGAAAAATAAATTGGAAAACCCATTAAGGTTCTTCGATCAGACCCACTTACAAAGCCGTTGGGCCAGCAGAAGATCGAAGCCCACCTTGAGAAGATGGGACTTAGACTTGTAGCCAATTGGCTTTAGGACAAGTGGGAGATTGTTAGATATATGTGCCCTAGAAGCCAGAATTGGCTGACACTTGTAATACACTTCTAGGGGCAAAATTGTAATTTTGACTATAATTAATGAAATGGGTTATTTTCTACCACACCTGTGTATTTAGTGTCTGTGATACATCCTTTGAGTTAATGGTAATGATAATTCATATTTTCAAGAGTTGAAAATTTAAGACATGAATAATCATTATTAACTCATAAACAGCTCCTGACCATAGGATCATCACGAGGATGGTGATTGATCCGGAAGGTTGGTGTACGATCGCTTCTCTTTAGTAGATGAGTCTTGAGTCTACGGTGTGGAGACACCGGAGCAAAAGTATAGGTACTCGTTAGAGAACGAGGGCACTGAGCGTGACCACCTCGAGTAGTCATTAGGGAGTCTACCTTCTCGTCAATGACTGACTCGATGCTGCAGTAGTGTGTCTGGTTCTTTGATCTGAGATGCATCGACAGTTCACCTTGAGGGTGTTATAGTTTGACTACACCATTACTCGATCTCCTAGCCATATGGAATCCTGAGGTGTATGTTGGCTATAGCATGTTCATTGTAGGAACTGGATTGCATCAAGATGGGATCTATCTACCTCGGTGGTAGAGGAGTAGCCCTATGATGATCATGAGAATCAAGTCCAGAAATCCATGGCCATGGTAGAGTGAAATAATAAAAAGAGTTTCTATTTAGATTTTCACATTGGACTCGAATCGAATGATTACATCATATGACAGAGACTAGGGTTTGACGAGTTCACCTTAACCCTAATCTGATCGGGGCTCAAGACAGAAGAACTTAATCACACAGGTAGCTGCACCAAGAGGTTCGCATTCAGCTCTGATGGGTTGCCACCATATACTGCTAGGTGTCACTGGTGGATTTTGGGAGCAATTAGAATGATTTAGATGATCGATCATTCTAGCTGTTCGAATCAGAAGAGTTCTGATCCATCGAAAGGAGTTTCGATGATGTCTATGATAGAGATCATGACATATCCCATTACCATACAGAACTGAACCTAACTGGGTCACACAAACAAGGGTTTGAATCTGGTGATCATCAATTGAACTGATCTAGTTCAATTGATCTGAACGAGATTCAATTAGGTTCAAAGAAATCGTGCTAGCACTCGATTGAACCTAACGTTCTTCTTTTACTATCACAAATAAGTTGTCCTGACTGAGCCAAAGAAGTTTGTGCTCAATCAGAGGACTTCATATGGTCTGACTGGAGGTTGTCCAAGTCAGAATAGGTTGTCTTATTTGTAAGACATTACCTGCCATTTTTGGTCACCTGTCATTTCTTGTTCTTTGACTTTGATCAAAAGTCTACCTTTGACTGGTCAAACGTTGACCATTGACCCTTTGACTTTTGACCACATGTCATGCACCTATTGGAGAGCTGGTGGGGGCTTGTCCCCCTACCAGAACCTGGCAAGGAGAAGGGCGCACGCCAAGGGTGGCGTGAGCCCAAGTAGGAGGCGCCTAGAAGTCCTTGTTGGATAAGGACTCCACCTCCCTTTTGGATTCCAATCAGAGTCCTACTAAGAATCCAGTTTGACTGGTCTTAGGCGCCCTCTAAGGAGGAATCCAGGGGTCTCTATTCCAACCAATCAGATTTAGATCTGATTTCACAAAGGGTTGTGATTGATTGAGAGGAAGAGGAGTTGGATCACAAGAGGTCTATAAATAAGACCCTGCGCCCAACCCTAATTCCAAGTGAAAGTGAATGCAATTAGACACACCCCAAGGCTGCCTCTCCCCTCCTTCTCCACGCCATAGTCTCTTCTCCCCTTGCTCTCCACGTCCAAAAGTGTTTTGGATTTAGTTTGGTGCGATTCAGATCAAGGAAAGGCGATCAAAAGCAAGAAGGCTGCGCTGCTGCAAAAGGACGACTGCAGATCTTCAAAATAGTTTTGAAGATCCTCCAGATCAGATTCAGATCTAATTTTTGGAGGTGTGATAGAGAAGAAGAGGATCTCCAAATCCAACCTGAGTGGATACCGGTAGAGGCCAGGCGCTTGCGTGGCTAAGATCCAGAACCTTCCGCTGCAATCAGGATCATCTACAGGGTAATAGGATTACCCAAATCAGGTAAATTAAATTTGATTTAATTTATCTTATTTTATTTTATTTATTAAAATAATAATAATCAGATCTGAAACATATCAAGATCTGATTGAGATCAAGAAAAAATTTTTGAAATATATCTCTTGATCTAATCAGATCTGGACGAACCTGGACCGGAAAATCAGGATATCCCTTCAGTAGCTGGGATCGATGGACACGATCAGAACACTCTGGTGAGTCTCAACCGCTCCTTTGAAGTCCAACTATCTTCAAGATCATCCATAAGTGGATAATTATTTTTGATGATGAGGTCCTTTCATTAATCCTGGCTTGTACACCCAAGGTTCTTGACATAGGAATGCCAAGATCTATCATTTACAGCAAGGTATAGAAGTTTGTCTGAGGAGAAGCTTTGCCAGTCCGAGATCCTTGACGTGAGATCCAATTGCAATGGTAAGATTTGGCTTGAAGGAGATCCAATTAGAAAGGAGTTCAACTAGCTTGGAGGTCAGTTGGGCTGGACTACATAGGGATTGAATACTTAGCCGAATACTTAACTAACTGCTTAGGCGACTATTTTCACTATTCAAGTTCATCTGGATGAGGTCCGAGATGCCTTTTGAATTTTGCAAATATATGAAAGATCTAATAATCATAGCTAAGTAAATCGTCCGGCATGCACGAGTCAAAAGTCGACTGTCCTAGAGTAAATTGAAGCAAGAGTTACTACTAGTTGAAGTTTGGTGATGGTCCTCACCACCAGATAGAGTCACCTTGAGATTGGTCATCTTGCCGAAGTTCGACAGGAGTGACTTTATCCCCGACATATAGTATTCCATATATTGTATATGGATGACATTCTCTTAATTGAGAATAATGTCCTTATATTATAGGGAATAAAGGTTTGGCTATCGTCATAGTTTTTTATGAAGGACTTGGAAGAAGCATCCTACATTCTAAGGATGAAGATTTCTATAGAAATAGATCTAAGAGATTGCTTGGATTGTCCTAGTCCACATATATCGATACTATATTGAAACAGTTTAGCATGAAAAGTTCATGAAGAGCTATCTTTCGATAGACCATAAAATTTCTCTATCAAAGAAGGATTGTTTGACAACCCCTTAAGAGAGAGAGCGTATGACCAGAATTTCATATACCTTGGTAGTGGGTTCTATCATGTATGCCCATGATATGTACGAGATCAGATGTGGCATACTCACTAGGAGTAGTGAGCAGATATCAGTCTAATCCAAGAGAGAATTATTGCAAGGTTGTGAAAATCATCCTTAAGTATTTAAAAAATACTAAAGATCAGTGGCTCATTTATAAAGAAATCAGATTTAAAACTTATGGGGTTCACAAATTTCAGTTTTCAATTTGATCGTGATAATAGCAAGAGTATGTCGAGATACATATTTATCCTGAATGGTGAAGCAATCTGCTAGAAAAGTGCTAAGTAATATACTATGGTTGACTTAATTTATGAGGCAGAATACATCACAGCATCCAATGCTGCAAAGAAAGCGGTGTTGCTGAAAAAATTCATCACCAAACTCAGAGTGGCACCCTTTCTTGATGGTCTAATTCTGCATACGATAGTATTGGAGCTATTGATCAGGTAAAAGAACTAAAGGCATATCAGCGAATGAAGCATAGTCTACATCGCTACCATCTTATCTGAAAGATCGTGGATTGAGACGACGTCGATCTTTAGAAGATTGATGAAAAGAAGAATTTGGCCGATCCATTCACTAAAGCCCTTATAGTCAAGGAGTTTGATGATCATAAGTTGAAGATGGGTATACAATACTGTACTGATTAGCTTTAATCTAAGTAGGAGTTATTGAAAATTATGTCTCAAAGTCAATCATCAACCTATTGATGATTAAGCATATTTATATAAATGTATATGAATTACATATTAATAAATATTATTTAGCTTCTTCATCATAAATGTGTATTTTTTTTAATGAACTTCTGTGTTGTAATGAAGTCCTTAGGATTATTTAAAATCGATAAAGAAAGATTTATCATTTAGTCCTTAAATCATGTTCGCGATCAAATGATACGTCATTAAAAAGGATGATGATGTTTATCGAGCATAGATCATTGTATACCATATTAGTTGGTTGTCCTTATAACCAAAAAGTATATGACACTGGTATAGCATATAGATGAGATGTAGAAGTATATTATCATCGAATAGTGACTCACTTGCTGAGTGCTCTACTGTCAAGAGCAACTTGCAGAGGGTATGGATAGAGTGTCTTTTAGACTTGAGATCATTATGGTAACTTGCAAGCAACTTACTATGCTTTGGTACCAGACTATCTGTATTTCTAATGCAATGACAGAAGGTTACTAGATACAATCAAGTACTTGCGAAATCTATGTATAAGTCAAGATGAGATTGACCCCTCTAAACTATCGAAGATAATGTATCACTGTATTTCAATTTAGTAAAATCTTGCCTAGAGTTATCTATATGATGGATTTAAAAGGTTGAAATATAATATGGATGATTCGATCAGGGTTGACAGCAAATCCTAGGTCATCCTGAGCATTTAGGATCAAAGAAATGAATCATGTGGTAACTATACGTCGAGGTTCTTGAATATTGCTTTATAAATATTTGATCTATCCAGATGTTGAGAAGCATTGCTATATGATATCTTTGATTAGTATAGGAAACTGATCCTATGCTATCGGTTTAGTGTTCGAACCTATGGAGTCACGTACTAAGTCAAACAAAGTAGGAAGGAATTGACCTAAAGTCTATATGTTCAATTTAGAAGTAGGAGATATAATTAAGTATATGAATTTACTTAATTAGGAATTAAGTTATAGATTATATGAAATTAAACATTAACTATGTCAAGCTAGCACTTGACATGAGGTGTAAGTTTAATTCTAAGGATGAATTTTATCTAGTCAATGGCCCAAGAATTTTGAGAGAATAATTTCAAGTTCTAATTATTTTAGATCAGATCTAATCTAATTGGACTTGATTTATTTATGATTAATTAGTTTAATTAGTCAAGTTAGACTTGCTCCTGAACCCTAATTGAACCCAAACTCGAATCTAATTAGATTAGGCTCATTAAGCCATATAAACCAGGGATTATCTCTCATCATGGCCAACCAAGAGAGAGTATGGGGCATTGGGATTGGTGCCTCTCTCCTAGGGCATTTGGCTTGTAGATAGGATCCATGAGTTAGCACCATAGTGGATAGGATTCATAAGTTGGCACTTCAGTGGATAGAATCCAGGCACTTTTTCTAATTGATTTAGGATTCCATATGTCTAAAGAAACATGAGTTCTAACCAAAATAGGATTTTAACCAGACCTAGGACTCTTTGTAGATAAATTAAGAGGACCCCTAGGCATGTGAAGACATGCAATCTAGAGGAAAAAAAGAGAGAAAGTGAGATCAAGAGAGCAAGAAGTGGGCATGAGCATAGGTTGGGCGTCCCCTTCTTTGGGGCATCCCAACTTCTTGGCCATCCTCTCTTTGGGCCTTATTCATCTCTGGCATGGTGATCCCCTAGCGTGGAGCATCCTCTCTTGGCTTGAGATTTGATCTCAAGATTTTTCTTTAGCAAAGATCTTCATCCCTCCTTACCACTAAGTTTGGCATGTTGGAAAATATGTCTTAAAACCAATCATCTAAGTAATAGATGATTAGAATTAGTATATGAATTATCTACTAATAATAGTAATTTGGCTATTTCATCATAAAAGTTCTATCTTTCTTAAATAAACTCCTAAATTATGATAAAGTTCTTAGAACCACAATCAATCAATAAAGAAAGATTTATCGGATGGTTCTTAAATTGTTCACGATCAAATGATAAGTTATTAACAAGGATAATAACTTATCGAGTGTAGATCGCTGTATGCCATATACGTTGGTTGTCCTCGTAACCAAGTAGTGTAGAGATACTGGTATGGCATCCAGGTGAGATATAAGAGTACATCTATACTGAACGTGACCAATGTAGCACTCTACTGTCAAGAATAGCTAGCTAAGGCCAATGGGTATAAGTGCCCCTCTGATCTAAGATCGTCATGGTGACTTACGAGCAACTAACTGTACTTTGGTGCTGGACTACCTGTATTTCTAATATAGGTGATAGAAGATTTCTGGATATAGTCAAGTACTTATAGAGTCGGTGTGTGAGTCAAGATGGGATTGACTACTCCTGATTAACTTCAGAAAGAAAATATCTCATTGTATTTTAATTTAGCAAAACCTAGGCCTAGGTAATCTTCATGAGGTATCACGAGATTTGCAAAATTTTGAGACACGATAGAGATGACTTGCATGAGTGTTAGACAGCATACTCGAAGTCGTCTTGAGCATTATTGATCATAGGGATGAATTATACGGTAACCATGGATCAGGGTTCTAAGAATGTTGCTTTGCATATATTCGACCTATCTGGACATCAGAAACCATTGCTAGATGGTAACTTTGATTGGTATAGAAATTGGTTCCTACACTACCAGCTTAGGTTCGAGCCTATGGGGTCACACACATTAGAGCTTGTAATCTAATCGGATGGTTAATCGATGATTGAGAATCATTTTGAGGTCAAACATTCAATATGATTGATGTTTGACCTAATGCAAGTATTACAGGAGGATTGATTAGCAATTGGATTGCTAATTAGCTCAATTTGATTGAGCAATCAGATTGAGATCAAGTTTAATTGAATTAGATTCAATTAGAATTAGTTTGGACTTAATTAGATTAAGTCTAGTTGGTTAATTGGATAAGCCAATTGCAAGAAAGAATAATTTCTTATTTAACTGGGACTTGGGTGCACCTAATTGACTTAGGATTCAAATCAGATTTAAATCTTAATTTAATCTGATTTAATTAGACTCCTAGTTAGACAAGGATCATTCTTAATTGGGTTGCATTTAATCTAATTTAAATGAGATTTAAATTTAGTTTAAACATATTTTGACCTAGTCAAATAAGAGGAGTCCCAGTTGGACTGGGACTCTCTCTCTTTCTCTTGCACCTATTAAAGCCCATGCCAAATATTAAATTCTAGATTTTTTCTATGTATTCCCACACCTAAGAAGGCCTTCCATGCCACTATTTAGAATATTTGAAAATTTATTTTGACTTGATCAAAATTAGAAGGAAGTTGAAAATTGTTTCCTACTTGGAAGAGTCTTCTTTGATCCAAACTCCTCCCTCCCTTATGTGCCGACTCTACCCACGCCTCTCTATCTTATTCGGCCCTTTTTTCCTTGGTTTTGTGCATGAGAATTAATAGTTACATAAAAAAATAAGTGGGAGGGGCGTCCAAGAGTTGGATGCCTCTCTATCTTATTCGGCCCCAATAGAAGTCCTCCTTTGACTAGGTTTTGATCTAGTCTTGCAATAAAAGATGGACGCCTCTTATGAGATGGTTTTAGGATGTAAAAAATTCTAAAAAAATCATAAAAAATCAGAGGAGAAGGAGGAGAAGGCGTGGAGGATTTGTGATGCCATGATTCTTAGAGAAGAGCCCTCAATTAAGACATCAAAGATTGATGTCTTGAAGAGACAAGGTAAGAAAAGATTGTCTTCTCTTATATTTTTTTTTATGTTTCTCTCTTCCTATTTTATTTATAATTTTTATATGATAAAAATCTAAGAGAGAGAGAGAAAGAGAAAGGGCTTGAGGAAAGATGGCGCCAAGATTCTTAGAGAAAAAATCTTCATCTAGATATCAATCGTTAATGTCATGAAGGCACAAAGGTAAAAGAAGATTATCTTCTCTTTATTTTTTTTTGAATATCTTTTTTTTTATTATTTTATGTGATTTTTATATGATAAAGATCTGAGAAAGAGAGAGAGGAAGAGGGCATGAAATCTGTGCTCCAAGGTGTTAGGGCATGGTGATCATTTTTGGATATGATCTGATCATGTCCTGATACGAAAAGAAGGTCTTCTCTTAGGGTTTCCTTGAGAGCCTTTCTTCTCAATTTTATTTATGAGATTTTTATGAGAAAAATCTAAGGGTGTGATATCTAAAAAATTAAAAAAAAATTCAGAGGAGAAGGTCTCCTCTGAACCTAGCATAATAGATATTTTCAGGACATCAACCGTTAACGTCCTAAAGGAGAATATTTATCTTCTCCTAGGGTTTTTTCCATACATCTTTTTATTTCTATTTTATGGGAGATCCAAGGGTTAGATTCCTTCCACATTCCTCCTCATGTTCTTCATCTCTTGGATTGTCCAAGAGATCCAAAGAATATGTATTTGATTAAACATCAGGAGGGATCCATGAAAAGCTAGCACTTTGAGCGGATCTTCATTCGACGAACCTTCGATCTATGTTGCAGGTTCGTATGGATCACCTATAGAAGTCGAACGCATGTGTGGCTCTAAAGGCAACAACAGATTCAACTGCAGAATTTTCGATCCATACAAAGGTAAGAGATCTGATCTCTTAGTGACCTAGATGTGATCTAGGATTAGATCTAGAATTATTCTAGATCTAGGTATTGATGTGATCAATACGACTCATGATTAATTTAATTTCATATTTATATTTGCATCATAACATGTTATAGATCCTTGATGTAGGATTTTATAATTTGATTACATGCATTTGTAAATTAAATAGTTTAATCTATGTCTTCCGTTGCTCTTTATTTTGAAAAAATTTTAAAATCTATGCATAAAATCCTGTATGTTTTCTATCAGTGGTATCAGAGCATCTAGGTTCTATTATAACATGATTATATATGCTTTAGATTAAATCTAAAAATTAAAGTTAATTAAAGATTGCACATATTGTCGTAACGTTGTCCTGTTGTAAGGTTAACCCCTTACAATGAAAAGGTTATCCTAGTATGTGCTGATCTAAATCAAAATCATGAATTATTTAGATTAGATCTAAAAAAATTATGATTTAATTTTTTAATTTAAATCTAAAATTTAATAGATATTAGCTCTATTTTAGATTATTTAGATTAGATCTAAATAATATTAGGATTGCACATACTGTCATAAGGTTATCCTACTGTAAGGTTTACTCCTTACAGTGAAAAGATTGTCCTAGTATGTGATATTTCAAAAAATCTAAATCATAAATATATTAGATGAGATCAAAAGTAATTTATGATTTATTTTTAGATTTTAAACCTAAATTTAAATGGTTTATTATCTAATTTTGATCATTTAGATGAGATCCATGTGATATGTTTCATGTTTAGATATAGATCCTTATATTGCATATGTTGGATATGTAGCTTTTATTTTTGAATTTAGAATGAATATGTATGACGTATTTGTTTTGTAGAATTTTAAATTATAAACTTACTTTTTGCAAAATTCTAGATTTGAAATTCTAGGACATGATCTAAATAATGAAATAAATCAGATCTAAAACTATATATTGAATATGATTCAATATAATTTGAAAATATTTCAAGCAATAAAATTAGAGACTAGTTCTAAGATTCCATAAATCTAAACCCATAAGACATGAACTTAATTGAAAATTAAGTGATTGTTTAGGATCTAGGTTTGTGATTTGAAAATCCTAAGACAATTTCATTATACATGGGTTAAAGAAAATTTGGTTAGCTTTGATCAGGTCCTTAACTGGATTAGACCTAAGATTAGATTAAATATGGACATAGTTAAGAAATTGATCAAACCTAATTAATAGTTAATTAGGATTAGATAATTTCTATAGATCACTTCAATAGTTGTAGTTGATCAAAGTCCATACATCTAACAAATGGATGTTGATCGTGGCTCAGTGGTCGAGTCCAAGTCTTTAGGCAGACCAAATCAAAACTGACAAACCAATTGGTGTCTAAGGTAAGTCTGGCATCCCAGACTGATGGTTTTTAATTAGCAACCTACTTATTTGACCATTTCTGATGGTATCTAAGGCAAGCCTTGGCAAACCTTTCCACCGATCTCACTTACCTGGCCAATGTGGTTAATCAAGTTTTTGATTAGGTTGCTCATTGATTCATGCTAACCCATGTCACATAGAAAATCAGTGAGACTGATTTTATTCAGTGAGACTGATTAAGGTGCCCATGGACTGTAATTGATCCTAGTCCTCATCAATGACTTGCGAAGTCAATGGGAGGACTTGACTTGGTGAAGTCAGTAGGAGCAAATTGGTCCATATCCTTTCTATCCTTAAATCATTAATAATTTAAATTCTCTAAAATTATTAGGTCCTTAAAATAATAAAGTTATGTGGATAACATAGTCATAACCTCCCATTAAGGTGTTTGGTAATGGGTCCATTAACTTAATAATCATTGGAGGCCCAAAGGTCTGATGCTTGTTGACTAATAAAATTATCATCCATCATATGACGACTTGGATGTGTCTCTCTAATGGTGGTTGAGTTGGCCAACTAAAGTTGGGCCTGATCATTCATTGGTTAGATGCGCCAAGTATGGTCATGTTAATGGTTGGACCTAATTGAACCCTTTTTTGAGAAGGCCAAAGCCAACTAATCAAGGCTTAGGGCAAAATTAAAATTACTAAAAATTGATTGAAGAAACAATTAGTTATGAACCTACCCTTAGATGTATATGGATGGACCAACCAACGTTGGGCTCGTGTGCAGTCTATATGGATTCTAGTACCTACTAGAAAATTAAAATAATTTCTCGAATTGGAGGTAGAGGCTATCAATTTGAATAAAATAGTGGAAGAACCTTTAGATTAAAGTCCAAGTCTTTAGACTTAAAATGATTCATATATAATAGATCATTATTCTCTATTAAGGCTAAATCCTAATTGCTCCTATCACAATTAGACAGTGAAGACTTATGGATCCAACTTCAATAATCAGTATTGAAAGTTGAATATTGGTTCAACAGTACGAATGGATTCGTATTGGAGCTTTTGAGTCCAATTAAAATAATTAGTTCAAAGTTAACCCAAATCAGGCATAGTGCTTCTAATGTCAGCAACAAGACCATAGAAAGAAGATTTGTCTTGCTTTCCTTGACCACAACAGGCTGAACAAGAGAAAGGAGCAAAAGTTGCTCATTAAAGACGTTATATGATAACACCTTAAAACTTCTCTATATGTAATTCTACTATCTGGGTATTAGATACCAGTGGTCTTATGCAATTCGTTGCAAGAACTTAAGGTAAATGGAATGTATGCATCCTAGTTAGATTATGTCATGGATATCTATGTTTGGCATTACAAGCTTAGTCATATTAACAAGAATAGGATAAACGGATTAGCTTGAGAGAAAAACCTCGATATCAATGATTGTAAATCATTGATAGCCTGTGAATCTTGTCTTCTTGAGAAGATAACAAAGTAACCTTTTACTGGAAAAGATGAAGGAGCCGATAAAATTTTAAATCTCATACATAGTGATGTATATGAAACTTGAACTTAAGTGCCAAAGGAAGACAATAATATTTCATTACAGATGATCTATCTGGGCATGGATACATCTGGGATGAATCATTTGAAATGTTCAAACGATTCAATAATGAAAAAAAAATAAATTGGATAAGATATTACAACTCTTCGATCAGATCAAGGAGATAAATACTTATCCAGTGAGTTTGTGACATATCTAGGAGAGAATAGGATTCTCTCTCAATGGATTCATTTTCGGAATACAGTATATCTAAAAGGAGAAATTGAACTTTATTAGACATGGTTCAATCCATAATAGATATACTTGTCTGCCTGTTGCAGGATTGTGCTCTTGTGACTATTTTCTTTTACTCTGAAAATTTATATCGAGTTAATCTGTTGCATTGACTCCATATGGGATATGGATCGGGCGTAGACCTAGACTCTCTCACTTTTGAGTTTGGAGTTGATCAGCCTATGTCGTATATTTGCACATAGATAAACTTGGATCCTGATCCAATAAGTGTTTAAGGATTATTAATTCTGCTATGCTAAAGAACATAAGATGTTCATCAACAGTAGGGCATTTCTTTTGGAAAGGAGTTCCTTAGAGAAGGAACTGATGCCTATCAAGTTGAACTTATAAAAATTTGACTAGTAGAAAGGAACCAACATTATTTGATAAACCTACAGAACCAGATTTGATCAGATCAAATCTGAAGCCTATTAAAGTGTCACCTTTAAGGAGATCCGGTAGAGTACCGTGTTAGCCGGACAAATACTTCAGTGTCTAGATCCGAGATGGCGATCATGTTGAGCTCGATAAGAGCAACAAGGATCTGATCATGTTTAAGGATACAGTGTAGTGGTCTGATTCTGAGAAGTGGCTTGGAGCCATATGATCCAAATTGAAGTCTATGAAAATCAATAGTGTATGGACACTAGTTGATCACCTGAAGGGATAAAATCTATTGGGTGTGAATGAATTTTTCATAGGATCATAATAGCGCAGATGGGAAGGTAAGGACCTATAAAGCCCATTTGAGTATCATCTTAAAGTTCGAACATACGTTCTGAACGTATATCTTAGTTATGAACAAAGACAAACCCTACATTTATTATTGAGCAAAATGTTTTGTAGTATTATTACTTGTGATGTTTGAGGATGAAATTCTCTTAATCTGGAATAGCATTCCAATATTGCAAGGAATAAAGACTTAGCTGTCATCTTATTTATCCATGTATGAGATTAGACATGGTATACTCACTAGAGATAGTGAGCAAATATCAGTCTGATCCAAGTAAGAGCCACTGAAGGATTGTATAGACAATCCCTAAGTATTTGAAAAATACTAAAGTCTAGTGACTCAAATATGGAAGTACTGACTTAAAATATATGGTTGTTTTGATTTCAGTCAGAACAAGATGACAATAAGAGAATGTCGACTCATACCCTAATTGTAGGAGCAATCTATTGAAAAAATTTTAAGCAGAAAATTTTAGTCTATTCAGTTAGTGATGTAGAGTACATCATGGCATATGATGCTGCTATATAAGCTGTGTAGTAACTAAGATTCATTAGCAGGTTGGGAGTGGCACCCTCCACCCATGGTCCAGTCCTATCATAGCACTAGAGCCATAGCTCAAGCTAAAGAACTGAAAGACCAGCATATTCTGCTTTGTTTTCATCTTAGATATTTGATCTGGGTGACGCCGATCTTTAGAAGATCGATGTAAAAGAAGAACTTGACTGACCCATTTGCTAAGACCTCGGAACTAAGGAGTTCTACGAACTCCAGTGGAGGATAGGATATTTGATATCATTCTAATTAGCTTTAGTCCAAGTGGGAGTTGTTGAAAAATGTGTCCTAAAGCCAATCATCTAAGTAGTAAATAATTGAAATTAGTATATGAATAATGTAATAATAATAGTAATTTGGTTGTTTCATCATAAAAGTTTTATCTTCCTTAAATGAACTCCTAAATTATGATGAAATTCTTAGAACCACAATCAATCAATAAAGAAAAATTTATCGGATGGTTCTTAAATTATTCACTACCAAATGATAAGTTATTAACAAGGATGATAACTTATCGAGTGTAGATCGCTGTATGCCATATATGTTGATTGTCCTCGTAACCAAGTGATGTGGAGACACTGATATGGCATCCAGGTGAGATGTAAGAGTACATCTGCACTAAACGTGATCAATATAGCATTTTACTATCAAGAATAGCTAGCTAAGCCCAATGGATATAAGTGTTCCTCCAACTTGAGATCGCCATGGTGACTTGCGAGCAACTCACTGTACTTTGATACTGGACTGCTTGTATTTCTAATATAGGTGACAGAAGATTTTTGTGTATAGTCAAGTACTTATAGAGTCGGTGTGTGAGTCAAGATGGAATTGACCACTCCTGATTAATTTTAGAAAGAGAATGTCTCGCTGTATTTCAATTTAGCAAAATCTAAGCCTAGGTAATCCTCGTAAAGTGTTACGGGATTTGCAAAATTTTGAGACACAATAAAAATGACTTGTATAAGTGTTTGACAGCATACTCAAAGTCGTCTTGAGCATTATTGATCATAAGGATGAATTATATGGTAACCATGGGCCAGGGTTCTAAGAATGTTGCTTTGCATACATTCGACCTATCCAGACGTCGAAAATCATTGCTAGATGATAACTTCGATTGGTACAAAAATTGATTTCTATACTACCGACTTAGGTTCGAACCTATGAGGTCACACACATTAGAGCTTGTAACCTGATCGAATGGTTAATCGATGATTGAGAATCATTTCGAGGTCAAACATTCAATACGATTGATATTTGACCTAATGCAAGTATTGCAGGAGGATCGATTAACAATTAGATTGCTAATTGACTCAATTTGATTGAGCAATCGGATTGAGATCAAGTTTAATTGAATTAGATTCAATTAGAATTAGTTTGAACTTAATTAGATTAAGTCTAATTGGTTTATTGGATAAACCAATTGCAAGAAAGAACAATTCCTTATTTGACTAGGACCTGGGTGCACCTAATTGACAAGGATTTAAATCAGATTTAAATTTTGATTTAATCTGATTTAATTAGGCTCTTAGTTGGACTAGGATCATTCTTAATTGGGTTGCATTTAATCTAATTTAAATAAAATTTAAATTTGGTTTAAACCTATTTTGACCTAGTCAAACAAGAGGAGTCCTAGTTGGATTGGAACTCTCTCTCTTTCTCTTGCGCCTATTAAAGCCCATGCCAAATATTTAATTCTAGATTTTTTCTATGTATTTTCATACCCAAGAAGGCCTTCCACGTCTACTATTCAGAATATTTAAAAATTTGTTTTGACTTGGTCAAAATTAGAAAGAAGTTGAAAATTATTTCCTACTTGGAAGAGTCTTCTTTGACCCAAACTCTTCCCTCCCTTGTGCGCCAACTCTACCCACGCCTCTCTATCTTATTCGATCCTTTTTTTCTTGGTTTTATGCATGAGAATCAGTGGTTATACGAAAAAATAAGTGGGAGGGGCGTCCTCCTTTGACTAGGTTTTGACGTAGTCTTGCAATAAAAGGTAGACGCCTCCTATGAGATAGTTTTAGGGCATGAAAAATCCTAGAAAAATCCTAGGAGAAAGCGTGGAGGATTTGTGATGCCATGATTCTTGGAGAAGAGCCCTCAATTAAGGCATCAAAAGTTGATGTCTTGAAGAGACAAGGAAAGAGAAGATTGTCTTCTCTTATATTTTTCTTTTATGTTTCTTCCTTCCTATTTTATTTATGATTTTTATATGATAAAAATCTGAGAGAGAGAGAGAGTGAGAGAGGAAGGGCTTGAGCAAAGATAACGCCAAGATCCTTAAAGAAAAGGTCTTCATCTGGACATCAATCGTTGATGTCATGAAGGCACAAAGGTAAGAGAAGATTATCTTCTCTTTATTTTTTTTTAAGTATCTTCTTCTTCATTATTTTATGTAATTTTTATATGATAAAGATGAGAGAGAGAGAGAGAGGGGAAGAGGGCATGAAATCTGTGCTCCAAGGTGTTGGGGCATGGTGATCATTTTTGGATATGATCTGATCATGTCCTGATGCGAGAAGAAGAAGAGAAGAAGGTCTTCTCTTAGGATTTCTTTGAGAGCCCTTCTTCTCAATTTTATTAATGAGATTTTTATGAGAAAAATCTGAGGGTGTGATATCTGAAAAATTAGAAAAAAATCTAAAGGAGAAGGTCTCCTCTGAATCTAGCATAATAGATGTTTTCAGGATATCAATCGTTGACGTCCTGAAGGAGAAGATTTATCTTCTCCTAGGATTTTTTCTATATATCTTTTTATTTCTATTTTACGGAAGATCCAAGGGTTGGATTCCTCCTCATGTTCTTTATCTCTTGGATTATCCAAGAGATCCAAAGAACATGTATTTAATTAACCATCATGAGGGATCTATAAGAAGCTAGCACTTCGAGCAGATCTTCATTTGAAGAACCTTCGATCTGTATTGCAAGTTCGTGTGGATCACCTGTAGAGGTCGGACGCATGTGCGGCTCCAAAGACAACAAAGGATTCAACCGCGGAGTTCTCGACCCATGGAAAGATAAGAGATCTGATCTCTTGGTGATCTAGATGTGATCTAGGATTAGATATAGAATTATTCTAAATCTAAATATTGATGTGATCAATACCACTCATGATTAATTTAATTTCAAATTTATATTTGTATCGTAACATGTTATAGATCCTTGATGTAGGATTTTATAATTTGATTATATGCATTTGTAGATTAAATAGTTTAATCTATGTCTTCTACTGCTCTTTATTTCGAAAAAATTTTGAAATCTATGCATGAAATTCTGCATGTTTTCTATCATGGCGTGCATGCGAAGTAGAGGATTTGCACATCCATATCTCGTGAAGCATCAAACTTAAGAAGTCTTGATTTTTGATTTATTTTTCCACTACAAAATCAAAGTAACTCTTCATATTTGATATGAAAAAGTTTTTAAATTTAATCTATCCATATTTTCCTAGCTTTTGGTTGCGAACCAAAAGAATATATATTTTTTTTATAAAATTATGTCCTAGAAAATTATAATGTATCTGCCATATTAGCTTCTTGGCATACATCTAACAACCTTAGACACCCCACTTTAGCCCAAAATGGAAATCTTAAAAAGGGGCACCACCTAAGGATTTTTATGCCTATAAAAGGGTGGCTGCCCAAGGGTTTGGAGATCTAAGAAAGCTTGTGAAGCTTCCCCTTGCCCCTAGGCTGCTGCCCCACCTCTCTTCTCCTCCATGTCCCAAGGCTTCTCCCTCTCCTTTCTTGTCTTGCTAAAATTCTGATTTCAGCAGGAAGATCTTGAAGAAGCCATCATCCTACAGCAGTTTTCAAGGTATTAAGAGCTCTCCTCCATCAAGCAAAGGTTCCAAAAGAAAGGTAGCACCCTGAAGAACCAGTTGATTGCAAATCAGCCCTCCAACTTTGTATGGATACTCAAAGAGGCTACACAAGTGCGTGGCTAGAAGGTAAAGATCCAATCTTGATCATCACCATGAAGATCATCTTTTCGCGCAAAGGTATAAAGAAAAATCTATTTTTTTTATTACTTGTTAAATCATTTCCTTTTGTACATCGGGATCTTGGGGATGATTTTCTCTAGTAAACTTCGAGGATCAAATCTCGAAGTTTCTTGAAAAAGGGTTTGGGTTTTATATTCCACTGCATATATTTGAATAAATTAGATCTTTTCTTTCTTCCCAAATTTACTCACACATATTAAAGTACGAATAGTTTAATTAATATGATTAATTAAAATATGTGATTGTCAAGAGAGAGATTCATCTTATTTTTTCCTTCATTCTGCCCAAGTCATCCTGGATAAGGTTTTAGAGCTTCTGAGGGTTCTCTTATAGGGTTACCCTCGTTTCTTGAATGGCAAAGATTTTCAGTTTAGCTCGTCTTATGAATAAGAGGCTTTTCAAGAATCCTCTTAGGGGTTATCCCTTACTTCTTGATCGCTCGAGGTCTTCAGCCTAGGTTGTCGTGAATGAGATTTGGTCAGGTTTGTTGCTGAGGTCGGCTTCACACCTCGGCCTTTTCAGATCGGCTTTGTTACGTTGGTCCACCTCAGCCTTCCCAGGCCGGCTTTGTCAGATCAGCTTTCCACCTCGATCTTGTTAGGTTAGCTTTGTCAAGTTGGCCTCCTCAAATCAGTTTTCTATCTCGGCCTTCTCAAGTCGGCTTTCTAATGACCACAGCCTTCTAATGACCTCAACCTAAGTCTTCACCTTGGCCTTGGCCTTGGGTTCTTCTTAGTCTCGGGCTTCATCTTGAGATCAAGCTTAGGCTTCACTTCAACCTCGATCTAGGTCTTCATCTCGACCTTAGACTTGGGCTTCACCTCGACATCGATCTTGGGCTTCACTTCAACCTCGATCTCAATCTTCACCTTGGCCTCAAACTCAAGCTCCACTTCGACCTCGACCTCAGCCTCAGGTGCTTATAGAAATATATGGACCTTGTTTATTTTGTAATGCCTACATCTAAGGTTGGGTGTGATGAATAGCTTCTTGATAATGCTTTAAGTGAGTGGAGAAAGTTGGGTGTCGTCCATTTAAAGCCATCCATTAACAGCTAGTATCATGAATGTATGATTCATGGCATGCACTAAACCCATTTAGGATCCGAGGTGTGAAGCCCATCATAACTTCCATCACCCCATTGCCTTGATTCGAGTTACCAAGCATGCCATTGAGCTCGACAACCATGGACTTGACTTTGATCATGTTATCAATGGTAGCAAGGATGTTGTAGATGGCAGTGTTAGTGTTGTTGTGGCTAAGAAGATCGACAATGGAGGAGATGGTATCAAGAGCGATGAGATTCGAATAGAGCTTGGGGTTGCCAACAAGGATCGCTCGATCTCTTCACAAAGCTCAAATTTAGGGTCGGTGAACTTCTCTAGTGTCAACTTTAGCTGGTAGTACTTTTACCTGAGGAATGAATGCTTGCATCCCATGGTGGCGGCTGTAACCTGAATACTGTGGAGTATAGCCTACCATCATGTCATCATCCTTGACTTGTCTTCCAACAATGGATTGCTGATTGTACACGAGGGTGGTGGTTGTCACTCCAGCATATGGTGATCTTGGTATGGCACATGCTTAGCAAAGTTGAGTATTGACTTGTTGGGAGTTTAGATGTAGATGTGGCTGAGTGAGGTTGAGATGCTTTTAAGAGTAGGCTCAAACTTAAGATGCTTTTAAGGATGCATTAACAGTGAAATTGTTGCCGAAGGTGCTTAGATCCAGCAAAGGAAGAAGGTGGGATATATTCTCATATTCCCACTGACAGCGTCAATCTATTGTTGTCAAAATTTGGCCCAACCAAGATACCCTAGAAGATATTAATCGATCCACTCGCCTCATAATGATGGAAGATAGAGCATTAATCTTCCTTGGAGGACTATAGATCTACACACACAACAAAGAAAAGAAAAGCTTATCAGATTGGCTCTGATTAGACTCTCTGATACTTAAGTTAGATTGGATTTTGGTAGAACAACAATAAATATAATAGAGAGTTAGAGTAGTGTAAAATATTATCCTATTCTATTTGGCATCTGATCGATTTGGAGATAGTTGAATCTGATCAGCATCTGATTGATCTAAAGGTAGTTGGATATGATCAACATCTGGATGATATAAAGATGCTTGGATCTGATCGGAGTGTGACCAATTTGGAGATAGTCGGATCTGATTAGCCTTTGGCTTATTTGGAGATGGTCAACCTTGAGGTATTGTGTTAGAGTGGCAAGACGAAGTTTCTTTACATGATGCCATGCCAATAGGATGCTTACTACTCCTCATGAATAGGCTTAAGCCCTCCTAATACCAATCTATTGCCACTGGTCTTCTAGTCGAGGTCAACTCAATCAAAGAAAGATATGGTTGGTGCTTATCAGCGAAAGCTTAATCTACAAAACAAGTCTCTCATCATAGTTGACTCTGGTGGGAACCCTTTAATACTCAAGTTAGGAAACCAGAAATAGAAAGAAAAGAGTGAGCATGGAAGAGTTGAGAGCATACTTGGGGGTCCTTTGTAGGCCTCTATTTATAGTAGAGGCTGAGGTAACATGAGGAGGAAGAAGAATCAGGCCATTATTGCTTATCTTATTGGGCACGGTACGTTTGTTATCTCCCATAATATTTGACAAGATATGATTATTATCTCCTATTTTATCTGATGAGATATATTTATTATCTTTTATCTTATCTAACGAGATATATTTATTATTTCTTATCTTATCTAGTGAGATATATTTATTATCTCCTATCTTATCTGACGAGATATATTTGCTACCTCCTATCTTATTTGCTTGTGACAGGGTTGTTACTATGATTCTCTAGGCCATACAATTTTAGTAGCAGTTTAGAAGTAAAACTTGCTAGGAATGCTGGCTCGGGTCGATTGGGGAGGTACCTCGAATTGGTTAGAATTGAAGATCGGCCACATCTGAGGCATCCATACATCAACCGAATCGAGGTAAAATTTTCCTCCCTTTATCAAGTACTATACCTAGATTAATGGGATTCATCATTTAGATAACAAATGGTTGGATCTAATTTTTACTTGCAAGATGCATGCATAACCTAATGGTTTGGGCATATTTAGTTTGGAATAATATCCCATTATAAATGTAGGTTGGTTCTGCTTTTAGGTCTAGAATGTAAGGACGAAAATTTACTCCGTTCCATCATATTCTCGACCCGACCCAACCATAATGAGGCAAGTTTTATTTAACCTACGGTGCATCCAAAACAAGTATGGGTAATGATAAATTCAGCCCCAAATTCAACCTAGATATATATAACTCTTCAAAAATCTCCTCCACACTCTTTACCCCAATCGCTCTCACTCAAGTAAAAGATGAGATATATAAAAGGTTACATACCATGATGCTTGCATGTTTAGTTTTTTAGTTGATTACTTTCTTAAACTAAGAGAAGTTTTTTTGGTTGAAAAGTCTTTCTTAAACAAAGAAAGTAAGCAAGAAAAATTTTCAACAACATGATGATTAATTTTTTGGTTGAAAAGTTTATTTATTATATTTTTATTATTATTAAAAATCTAATTTGTTATGGTTTATATATTCAACTTTTATTCTATTTAATATTATATAAAGTACTAATATTTATTTTTATATTTTTTATTTTTTTGATTTATATATAAAAAAATAATTTTTACAACTTTATCCAACCTAACTTTCACTATTTAACTCTACTCTCCCCACCCCATCCCACCCTAAGGTGAGTACAAGATAGGTATTTTTCAGATTGTATGTATCATGATCAATAAATGGAACTTTTAATTTATGTACCCCAACATGTATCTTAGAATTCTAGAATAATTGTTATTACTTGTTTTATATCCTTTAGATGCAAATTAAAGCTACTAAAATACATGAATTTTGATTTGAGTACTATTTGTATCTTTAACAACATGTACATCCAATTTCAATGGCTTGTCGATCAATTTTCAAATCATTAAATCTTTTATCAAAGATCTGACATAGAATATGTAATTTAGCTTTCACTATTAGTATCAATCAATTAATAAAATTATATTAGTTCAAATATATTATCATATTTTAATGGTAAGACATGAGCTATACTAGGATACAATATTATAATACTTATCATTGTAATATATGACAATAATTATGGTTATTATAATATGACAATAATAGCAATAATACATAATTATTGTACATATAAAATAATTATTAAACAATATATATAATGCTATGTATATCTAAAAAATTCATTATCATATATTCCATAATATTAGAAAAAGTATTTTTTGTCATCAATTGGTTAAATGCAATTGAAAAATAAATAATTTATTATTTCCCAGAGGATAATCTTACCCAAGTCATTTGCATGGTCATCAAATCTATTTGAACATATACATTCAAATAGCTATATATGCATTTTTGTTAGTCTATTCCGTTAAACATTTTTCAATGATTAAAAGTTCTTTTGTTATAATTCCAATTGTAACTACAATGCCTATTATATGCAATTGTAATCGTAGATAACAAAACAACCCTCTTAAGTGATTTTAAAGTCGCCCATATTTTGAAGGACGTTGGGTTGCTTTTAAGTTTTTGTAAACAGATAATAATCAAACATTATTTTTTGCAATACCAGCTTTAGGAACATCAGGGATATTTTTATTTTTTATAAAAACCTTTTTCAGGTTTTATAACATGTCAGGTTTAGCAAAATAAGAAATTTTTGGAAGATAAAAGCAGCTACTTTTGTATCATACATAACTATTTATAAATCTATTTAATAAAACATGTCAACTAAGCAGCCTTGGGACACCAAGCTGAGGATTGGCAGGCCAACGAGCAAGCTGAGATGGCTCGTACTTGGTGGTAGACTTTGAGGGAGTAATTTCCCTTCTAAATTACTTAATGCTCTGCAAGCTGATGCTGACAGAGTTATCCATCCAGAGAGTTTACCTGAACCTTGGGAGGTTCGCATCCCCTTGCTTGCTAAAAAGATATTTTGGACTTGTCAAAGTCCTGAAAATTATCGGCAGCCCAAGTAAACAAAATACAGTTATTTTCTCTGGTTTAAAAATACCAGCAAGGTCTCAACTACGAAGTGGTTATCTACTTGGCAAACAAGAACAGGCGAGAGAAGTTCCAACCAAAACAAAAACTGTATACAGCAACAAACAATTGGCTGTGTTTTCCCATTTTCTAGGAACACAACTAACAGGGTGCAAATAGGTTACATCAGACCCCAATCTGATTTGATTTTTGTCGGATCTTTATCTTCGACCCGGATTCTTATGTTAGAAGATCGAATCGGATCGGATTCATAGTCAAAATTTTTTATCCAACGAATCATTCAGACTAAATCAAATCTATATATAATCCAACCTCAATCCCAAAAATTTGAATCCGGACCAAACATAATTAACCATATTTTAATTACTATATAGCGAGCGACTGTTAACTACACAAAATAAATAACAAATAATATAACTCTCAAAACAAATTAAAATATAAAAATAATTTTAAATTTATTTTTATGTTAAAAATATTATTCATACAAATCTTAAATCACACAACTTAAAAGCTCAAATAAATTCAGTTCCTAATAGCATAATAAGTTTGGAACAGATTGGATTATAAAGTAGAAGATCTATAATTAACCCAAAAATTAAATGAATCAGATCAGATCGATTAATCCAAACACGATCTGAAAAATAAAACAGATCCTATTTTAGTATATGACCTGACCTCATGAGTCTTTTATAATGGGTCGGATCGGATCTAAGCGAATCATGAGTCAACCCAAACCATTTGCAGCTTCTAAGGGAAAACCAGCTTGATCTAGCTAAATGCCACGGGACTAATCAATTTATAATAAATAAATGCAACATCACAAGGAAAATTTCAGGAAAGTAAAAAAGCTCTAACAAATATCTTACTGGGATTATGGATCTTGCCAGTTTTATGCAGTAACAATGACAATGAACCTACACTGCATTTGACTGTAAATAGTGTACATGCACACCTCATCGTATCTTTGACGCCATGTTTCTCTAGCCATGTAACTAAGCTGCTGCACCTGGATCATTGATCACACCCAAGAAATCATCCTTTATGGTACCAATGCAGAACTGCAAAGACAAAAAGGCAAAATCATTTACTCCAAAATCAAGGATTAAGAGTAGTGCAAAAAGTTGATGCCTGCAAAGAATTATAATATAATTGCATCACACAGTGTTTATCACTTGAGTTTTAGGAAAATCAACAAAAGATGCTTGTGTAGCTATAAAAGAAGGCATACAGAATCTGAATAAAACCAGAAGTTTAAAATGATCAAATCATCATGCTGGATTACATGAATGAAACCAAATGTATACACCATATCCATATGCAAACATGAATTCAAAAAAGTGACAAGGAATTCACTATGTGCATGTTTGGTCCACAAAGTGGGTGGAAGTGAAGGATATCAGCTACCCTTAGTGACTCAAGACAACCCCAGCAGAAGCCACTTTGGTACTCTGCTGCAAAAGCTGGCTCTTCGGTGACCACATCCACTGAATAACACATTTGAAAGCCGCTTCCACTCTCACTTTTGGGCACTTACAGTGAACCAAATATACCCTAAGAGGTTGCATCAGCGACATGTTTAAATCGAAGCATTATGAAGTGACAAAATCAACTTCAAGGATAGAAAATAAAGAGAGACCACTAAAAGATCA
Source organism: Cocos nucifera (assembly GCA_006176705.1). Taxonomy (NCBI): domain Eukaryota; kingdom Viridiplantae; phylum Streptophyta; class Magnoliopsida; order Arecales; family Arecaceae; genus Cocos; species Cocos nucifera. The sequence goes on from QRFJ01000416.1 coordinate 637,638, forward strand.
GTTAATCTTTGGGATGTCATTTAACGAAATTCATTTGCAACAGCAGTTAAAATTTGTGGTGCAAAATAGAAGGTATAGAAATCATACAATTTCTGTTGCACCAACATGAGTACCAATAATCTTCAGCCGCACCTCACTGTCTTTTTGAATTTTGACCTGCAAAATAATGAAAAATTAGGGCAGTCAGTTATAAAATGTCCAGACAAGTATCCATTTGCATAGAATCTTTTCATTCCCCAGCAGAAGACCCAGAGAGCTATTCAACTAAAAACAACTCCAGTGGGGCTAGTTATTGAAGAAACTTTATGACATTTAACAAAATGGCCATTAAAAATATATGTAAATGCGATGTTTCAATGAAACCAAAAAGAATATCAGGACATATTAGCAACTTTTGTTTTGAAATTAAGCCTTAAATTGATCATGAAGCTTCAAAATATGTTGTCAACCATCTAAGTCATAGGTATGACCTTCTTCATGTAAAGAAAATCTTTTATGCAGCATTCAAATGTGCAAAATAAATTGTCCATTTTTTTTTTAAAAAAATGTGATGAATAAATGGCACATGATGAAAATATTGAGACCACAATGGGATATTTTAAGAATAGAAGAGGTCCATGGGTAGCAAGATTAAAAAGACATTAAATAATGCCTGCTATAGAAAGAAAAGCAAAAAATCGGCAAGATGAAAGCAGAACCTTAGCAATTCATATGGTAGTTTCAAATTGAAAAGTTTGAGATGTTGCACTCACAATGGGAAACTTCCCAGCATTCTCAAGGGTGAAAGATAAATAATACAAACTTCCATTTCAATCTTATGTAGTGAAATTGCTGTAATGAAGATTGGATGCCACCTTGTAGGCACCAATCTTGATATGCAAATAGAGACGGAGTTGTTCACTATTAAAAAATGCGATCATAGCAGCAGTAGTAGCAAAGACACCAAGAACTAAGGCTTCAAGTCCTAGTGGAATATCACATGAGACATTGGGATGGGGTATCAGGATGGGACCATCCCGCTATCATCCCAGCATCCCAATTGATACGTCTTGGAACATTCTCTATTCTAAGCATTGGGATAGGGTGGAACCGTGGCACATCCCATTTATGGGAAAAGCAGGACAGCCTTGTTCCACATGTTTAAAACCATGCCAAGAACAGCAAATAATATTTGCAATATCAATAATACTTATTACAGTAGCAGTAGTGATAATATCATAGTTCGGATTTCCGAACAATATTAAATATAAACAGTAAAATCAATTATAGAGGTGGCAGTAATGGTACTTAATAGTATTAGAAAAATATGAAATTGTATCAGCAATGCAAATCCGAAGGTTGTGCAAAAACAAAATTTTGGACAGGCAGGGAGTTAGAATGTCAACTTCAACCATTTCCACAATGCTTCAAAAGAAAAATGTCCATGGACTGCCACACAATAACCTAAATGAGATACTTGAAGATTTCTGCAATATTGAAAACAAAGACTATTTAAATCAATCAACAGATTTAGTAATGCTGGGGAGTTTAAGCAATATTGTCTTCAAGGCAATGTAGTTCCCTCATCCCAGTTCATCGTGACATGAACAGGCATGGCTGAAATCTAGAATAGAATAATATATTTGCAACTATAATCATGCAACAGAGGACAGAGAATTCCTAACTTTTACCTATACTGTGTGCCAGGGGAAATAAATGCAATCAGTTCCTCGATAAAAGAAAACTTGTGGCAGATTTTAACTTCAGAAAATGAAAGTGTGTGCACAGACACAAAATCAAGTAATTTTAAGGCTTGGAGAATCTAATTTGGTAATGAGCAAAGGACTAGGATCAAAATGGCTGTGCATGAAAACACATTTGTTGGCAAAAATGCAACACTTGGTATGTGATTAATGTGGAAAAAAGATGGCTGGTTATGCAGAGAAAAGGAAGGAGAAAAAAGAAGAGATGACTTGAGAATACATTTCTGTTTTGCTTTAAAATATCAAATGCCATCCTTAGTTTTTGGATTAGAGGATTGTTTTGCTTTTATATATACTGTTATAAGTCTTTAGGAGTAGGATAAAAGATCTATGAATCAATTTTCAGGTTGCAACAACACCTTTCCAGAGGCATGTAATTATCGCAAAAATCGTTCCATCTTTTCAATTGTAATTTTGAGACCAATTTTGGGCTTAATTTTGAGACTGATTTTGGGCTCAACATCTTATATGTTACAACTTTCGTGTCCCGATGGTCCTCAAAAACAGGATAGAACTTCAATAACAGAATTAGACTGGGAGTTTGACTTTTCTCAAATTATAAGCATCTCCTGAAAAGCACTAGGAATCCCGATGAGCTACCTTAGTATGCAAATGGGACTCATACCCAGGTCATTGGTATGTAACTCCCATGACTTTACCAATTGAATCCAAGCCATTTTACATTACAGTAAATTTAAGATATTTTTTGATGCCTTTATGTTGGCCTTATGGGGGGTCAACAATCACCCAAGGACTCACTAGCTGTGTGTGATGGCCCAACCTGCTAGTGTGCCTTATGCACATTGCGAAACCCCTTAGGCCCACCTATAGCACGTATAGACATGGGATTTTGCATTGTCGGGATAAAAGAAAAAATGCCCCGTTTACCCATCAACAATTGCTTTTGGGAAAATGATAAGAGGCCCGATCCCAAAACTAGTATCAGAGCAAGGTTGCAGGTTCAAGTCCCCTAAATGTCGCTAGAGGCGGGGGTGTGGGGGGGTTGTTAGCCTTATGGGGGGTCAACAATCACCCGAGGACTCGCTAGCGATGCGTGACAACTCAAGCTACCAGTGTGCCTCATGTGCATTGCGAAGTCCCTTAGGCCCACTTATAGCACATATAGATGCGGGGTTCTACAATACTAGGATAAAGAAAAAAGCCCCATATATCCATCAGCAATTGCTTTTGGGAAAATGGTAAAGGGCCCAATCCTGAAATATTATTGACCCAAGGATTGATTTTGATGATGCCAAAATACTTGAGTACACTTAATACTAATGTAAACTTGAGAGTATGTTTGTAGAAAATCTCTTAATGCTCAAAGGTTGCACACATAATCATGAAGAAGCTCTCTTCAAATTAGTCAAAGAAGAAGTTTTTCAAGATTATTGACAAAGGATGAAAGGGAAAACTTGACTCCAAGACACTTGAGATGACTCTAGCATGCCTAAAGAAAACTTGCACTACCCACGAGTCAACCCCAGCATATCTCGAGTCAACTCCAGTAGAATAAGAGGTGACGCAAAGAACCAAAGTCGACCCCAGAATGGTCTTCAAAAACAGACAAAAAGCAATGAAAAACTATCCAAACTCGAGTCAACTCCAATAGACCAAAAGTTGATCTTAATAGAATAAGAGTCGACTCTAGAATGGTCTCAGAGACCAGTGAAAAATGGTTTGAACTCAAGTTGACCCCAACAACACATGAATCGACCCTTGATCAGTTTCAAGGTAAAGATAGAGAGCAGCTAAAATTGACTAGTTCCTAAATCAACCCCAATTTCTCACAAGTTGATCGGTTCTAGAAGAATCGACCCCAATAACAGTCAAGTTAACCCCGAAAAAACCACAATCAAGAGACAAAGAGCCATCCTGAGACACTATACTTTATAAGTTATCCCTTGAAGAGATTAAATTGACCCCTAACCAATCGAGTCGATCCCTAAAGATCAACTGTCAACTCCTATATGTTTGACAACCTAATGGCTAGTTTTACATAACGGCTTTAATAGGCAAAAAAAAGGCTGTAATAGCTAGTTTGAGCTCTTTAATGGTTTTTTCACCTCTTCTAGCCAATTTTAGTCATATTTAAGCAAAGAATTGAATTAGAGAACAAAAGATAAACATATCTAAGTATATCTAAGCATATATAAGCATTTCTAAGCTAAGAGAAAGGCACCTAAGCAAATAAAAAAAGAACTTACGAGAGCATTCAATTCCACTTTATACAATTTAATCCATTTGAGAAGAGAGGTTGAGTGCATTTATTGTGCAACCTACCTGCTAAGTAATCCTTCAAAGATTTCTTTTAAGCTTCTCTCAAGCAATTAAGAAGGAAGCCCATGCATTCAAGATTCTTCAACAGCAACTTCCCTAAGCTTCGAAGAATTTTATTTATTTGAATTTTATATTATTTATTTATTGTATTCTTGAGTTGCATCAAGTTTCTTGGGGATTTAGACTGGTCCAAGCCCACAATTGGACAATTGCATTTGACCAAGAGGGACTTAATTGCAAAGGTTATGCTTGCTGAGCCTAAGTAAAATCAACTGAATTGATTGTAAGCCCTGATAAAACAATCGGACTATAATCAAAGAGTGATTATAATTAAAATTTCCAAGTAAGAGGTCTTGGGGAGTGGACATAGATGCTGAGTTTAATACCGAACTATTATAAACTTAGTGTGTTTGTGGTTATTTCCCTTGGTACTTCACAAGTACACTTAGATATTGCAATATTGCACATATTTGTTTTAAATTTTAAAGAATTCAATCCCCCCCCATTCTTGGGTTGCTATCTTTGGACAACACTTTATAATCTAGGGCACACAACATGTTAGACAGATACAACTGAAATATGGAGTCACTCTCCTGCAAGAAATTTCAAATTTAAAGCTTATGTGTCAGATTCAAGAAATTGGAACACTCCAATCTGTGGATTCAAACCTTTGCATGTGTTTTCCTTCTTTCAATCAAATCTAGCTTTAAATACAAATTTTTCATGATGAATATCTTATGAATAATCAGCCACAAAATAAATTCAAATAAAAGTAAACATGCTTCTTGTTTTCCTCAAGGATGTCAAACTGCACATGTCAAATTGAAATGCAGAATGCAAACTTTCACAAATTCTCTGGCCAAAATGTAACTTAAGGCATCTGCAACACTAATTTAAGAAGAAACAGGAGTGTCAAAAGGGTCCTTCAATCACTCTTAAAGGCCAAATAATCAATTGTGCAACTAAATCTGTACATGGGTAGGTTTAGCAAGATTGAGTGCAATATGATTCTTTTCGAAGGCAGCTGGGTTGATCAACAAAACACTGGTTTGATATGGAAGTGCTAATTTGGACTTGGAAAGGATGACAAAAGAAGTAAATGCAATCAACACCAGGTAGATGCATGGATCAAAAGACTGACTGCACCAACTAGGGTAATACAGGGACCCTAGTAGATATTGTATTGCGCCATATCGCATCATGACACCATAACAAGCCAAGCTGTACTAACTGGTACACTTTTCTTTTGCTCGGTCAGTTGTATTGAGGCAGACCGCCCCCATATTGAGGATCTTGCTGGGCCAATCAGCCACTGATACAGTATCAATCCTTGAGAATTGAATCCTTGGCTAAATAATAATACTAATAAATGTATACAAATGCTTTAGCACTTGAACCATCCACCAATGTTTTGAAAACTGGACAGGACATTGAACTGTTTTACTGGTTGGCTCGACCGGTTAAACCACCAGTTCAACCAATTCACAGAATGTTGAGATCAGCATGATGTCATAATTTAATATTTTATTATTCAAGATTTATAAAAACCAAAAAAGAAAAAAAAGGGGAAAAAAGGACTGTAAGGTACTGATATCAATAATAGGAGATTTTGCTGCTCCTTGATATTGAAGCTCTGAGATGATGAGACAGCAGCAATGGATCAAACTTAGAGGATGATGACATGAAATCTGAAATTTTAATACAAGAAACATAGCAAATTTCATAATTGATCGTTTCAAGATTCTAGAGGACATATTATGGGTTTTCATGATCCTAAAAAATGTACACAAGTCAAACAGATTGAAAGTGAACATTAACTGATTTGTTCAGGAACGTGAAAATTGAAATTACTATATTTTTGCATCAATATTTTGAAGAAAGAGGTAAAGTTTCCCATTGAAGTTGCCATCTGGAATGAGATTTAGAGGCTATTCTTCCAAGATAACTAATAGCAGTCCGTCAAATTCTACTGCTTATGTCAGACAAACTATCTTATTCTTTAACTGTCCAATGGAGTTGATGTTTGAGGGATTGTTTGGCAATATCAATAATAAACTATGCTTGTTTGGATATTTCTATACGAGATAACATCAGTCTTTCAAATGCTAAACCAATATATCAAATGAAACAGACACTGTTGATTGAAGAGAAAACCTGCCATCAAACTATTATTTGTGAACCTTAAAGCACTGACCTTAGACCTAACTTGCTAGGACAGCAAACTAGACTTGCTGATTTAACACCTTATATTTGAAATGCGAGCAAAATAGCTCAACATTAAAATACTCATTACATGCAAATATAAAACTTTAGCTAATATGTACCCGAGACAGGATTGCAACCTGTCAGAGAGATGATGATTACAAAGATGTTTGTATCAAGAATTACAGCTTGAAAATTCTCCATCAAGTATATGTGAACATAGAACATATTATTTTAGTAATTTTGTCAATTTTGAAGAGCAAGCAAAAGGAAAAGACTGGAAGCAGAACATAATAGTTGAATAAGGTAGTCTAATAAAAGAAACTAGACTCTAGACATAAATAAAGCGAGCACAAGCAATCTTGTTCCACAGGAATTCATCAAAAAGGCAGAGAATTAGAGACAAATATAGCTCAGCCTTATTTAATGCAAATTAGTGCCTTTTGACATCTTCAATTAGCAATCCACTTAGGAGAGCAAATTTGATGATCTGACTATGCTCTCAAAGAATAAAGCAGATTATTCTGAGCAATACTGGAAATGCAATAAAAAGGGTTCACATGCTACATGAAAAGATACAGATTTCTTTACAAAGGAGAGAAATTTGCCTCATCCTTATATGGTGGAAACATGTTCCCTCTGACATCCTCAGGCAGAAAGCCATTCAGAGCAATTTTGGTTTGATGTAACAATTCTTTGAGACCACAACTCAAAACTTATAAAAACAATGGACATGGGATAAAAGATCTAGCATGCTATGTGGAAGAATAGACACATTTATATAGAAATGAGGATAAATTACACTCTAAATTGGAGCTTTTCCCTAGTAGACCTATTTCAGCTTTTGAAGGAGCCAGAAATTTTTACCAAACACCGCAAAATCATCCAAAAGTGCTTTTGGCCCTACAAGAACTGCTTTTTAACCCTCCAAAAGCAATACTAAAAGGGGCCTTAAAGAAGACTATTACTGGAGCAAATTTACTACTATAAAATGCAATAAGTTCAGCTGCATATGCGCCAGCATATTTGGATATAGTCCAGTGACTATACCATATTGGGCCAATGCAATCCTTGCATGCAGTTCAGCCACAAAGCAGGATGTTAAGCACATACACCAAGTTGCCAGTATAGGAGCCTTATACACTAGGCTGGTTAGCACAAAAAAGGATATAATCTTTTTTGGTAAAGAAAGCAAATTTTTTTTTGAGTTAACATGTTCTGTAGTAAAAGGGTTTGTGAAATAAGTCTAAAAATATATTCTTAGTTTTCTTCTACATTTTACACATTCATTTTAATTATTTATTATCTTCATCCAAGTTAAAAATATTATTTATTTTTAAAAATTTCTAAGAACCCAACTGGATAAATATCCACCTAATGCATATGTCCTCTGCTACCCCAACCTCCTGCACACCATTGCAAATTTCTAAAAATTTTGATAAATTCTTCCACACTTCAGGTGTATAACTTGTTAAACTCTGAAAAAATTAAACTGCACCATCATTTTCTCTTAAAGTTCTTAACAGAGCTTAAAGACTGATATTATTTTCCACAGAGAAAAGAATGCTTAGAAATACATCAATCATGAGCATTTGCAATTCGAAATTCCCAACTCAAGTTGGATCAGTCAAATTCTTTTACTCCATTTCCTTTACCATGAGAAAGCTTATGACATGTATGGCAAAAAACCAGCCATGATCATATGCATCCTCTCCAACACCCTAAACAAATGTTGACATCACTTTTACAGATTTGGAGATAAATGTAAAAAGATATATCAATGCAGACATAATAATAAACTTTATCTAATTCCACTTGAAATTGTCATACATAACACAATCTATCAGCATAACTTGGATTCATTTCTAAATTATTGGTCATTTTCTTTCTATTTTTTGTTTTCATCAGGCTCTCAGAGTAGGGTGCATTCCTTATGAATCAATTTGCAGGTACAATGAGTCAGCTGGCTTTTTGGAAGTACATAATTATTACATGCTCTAATAATGTTGATTGACTTCTGGCCCAAATCTCTGAGCTTTTAGCTGACTCAATCAAGGATCCTAGCAGAGTGATCAAGTCACATTAGAAGTTCACCTATTTTTTTCGAAAACATCATTAGCATATCAAAACCACCAGAAGTCATCTATCATGGAGGGTAACTAAATCAGCAAAAATAGATCTAAACCTTTTCTTTATAGCTTTTTATATTTTTTTACTTTATAGCTTTTTATGTATAGGTAGTCACAGCTATAGTTTTGTTAAATCATCTATGAATCAAATGTTGACTTCAAAGATCGCCAACTTAGAACTAGATTCCATACTGGTCGGCCAATGGTACAAATCCATGTGCTCCCGTACTGGACCATGCTAGGTCTGAACCGATATGGAAATGAGGGATAAACCAGAAAGGAAAAGAGAGAGAAAGAGAGGCGGGGAAGGAGGGAGAGGAAGGGAAGGAAAAGGAGGCCGACAGACGCAGGTGGTGGCCATCGGAGGGCTATCGAGGCCTTCTAGGCTCCGCAATCCTTCACAAAAGGAAATGAGAGTAGAGAGAGATAGAGGGGAAAAGAGAGAAGAGGAGTGAGGAAAAGGTGGCGAGAAGGCCATTGGGTGGCCGTCATGGCAGTTGGGCAGGCCATTCGGCAGCCTCGACAGCCCTTCGACAGCCTCCCCGCCGCCTTTCCCTCACTCTTCTCTTCCTTCCTCTCTCTCTCTCTATCTCTCTCTCTTCTCACATATCATGGAGGACTACAGAGCTCCGGCGGCCTCGATGGGCCACCGCCGGCCTTTCCCTCTTCTTTCATCTCCTCCTCTCTCTCTCTTCCTCTCTTTTCTTCTCCCTCACTCCATTTTCATTGGCGTTCCAAATTGAATGTTCAAACCGCACTAGTTAGCCATCGGTATGGTTCGACATGGTGGTTTGGGACTGTTCGGTGAACCATGATTTATTTTGCTCTACTTCATAAAAATTTTAAAAATTGAAGCTCACTCAACACTCCAAGCTATGAGTTCAACTCTTTTTATGTGTTTTTCCTCTTTTTCATCCAAATTTAGATTTAGACACACTTTCACCATAACTTTCAGAAAAAATTGGACTTTTGACTCTTGCATATCTCATAAATAATCAGACATATATCAATTGCAAAATAGTTAGTATTCTTCCTTTCCCAATGAATGCTGAAGCACATTAATGTCAAATGGAAACAGCATATTGCAACATGAAGAAGTCTTACAATATCATGGAGACAAACGGATCCTCCCAAACCAACACATACAAGATTAAGAAGAGTAATTGTGCAGGCTATCACAAATACCAAGGTTTTTGCCAAAGGGAAATTCAAGATCTCATCTTCATCACTAGTACAAGAAAGGGAAAAAAGTGTCTTTATCTTCAGAAGTGTCATTCAATCAACCTTTATTGGTCAATGGTTGACATGTGGCGGACTTCATATGTGGCTATTTAGAAAAGTTTCAATCTGAAACTAATCAAATAACAAGCTGCCAGTTTGATGGAAATGCAGGGTGTTGGTTTGAACTTTAAGTGCCACTTTAGGCCTCAAAGAACAAGAAAATAATAGAGAACACAAAGTGCTTGTGCAGACTTCATTGAACAACAAATTATTGATATGAAGATTTGATGATAACAGGGTACTGATTCTAATATAAATATATTTATATTTCTAAAAATATAGTAATATTTTATAGTATTGTTATAATTATAATAATAATATTATTAATATCATTATATTATAATTATTCTAATATAATAATGATAATAATATAATATAATATAATCCTATATAATGTAATGTGATATAATGATATCATATTGTATTGTATTGAAAAGTTATTATTATAAAGTACTTTTAATTCAGAAATTACGGTAATAAAAAGCAGAGTAAATCCTCCTCAACATAAGGTTAAATTCCAAATACTCAAGTGGATGTCATGTCAATAAAAAGGCACCAACTTAAATGATTATGGTAAAGGAAATATTTTAAATTAATTCTTTTAAAAAAAATGTTGCTGGAATTTGAACCCAGATCTCTCTGTTTTTTTTTTTTTCAAGAAAATGAACTTGGATTTCTCAGCTGAGCTTTTGTCAAGAAAAATCTTCCCAACACTACCAAACCCAGAAATACATAATTATTTTAAATTTAATTCTTTTAAATTAATTCCCAACTACTCAACATAATCTTTCCCTAGTTGACTCTTTTCAACTTTTGGAGGAGCTAGAAGCTGCTACCAAACACTTCAAAATCAGTCAAAAGAGATTCCAACCCTCCAAGAAGCATTTTCAGTCCTCCAAAAGCAACGCAAAATGAGGCCTTAAAGGACTTTTGGAGCAAATTTACCCCTTCAAAATGCTGTAAGTGCAGCTGCATATGCGCCGGCATATTTGAATATAATCACGTGACCATACCACGGTGGGCCGATGCGATCCCAGTATGCAGCTCAATCACATTCATATAACAGGTTGTTAAGCACATACACCAAGTTGCCAGCATAGGAGACTTATACCCTAGGCTGGTGACGACCTCTCCACAAAAGGATATGATCTTTTATTGGTAAACAAAAGGATTATTTTAAAGTTTAACATCTGCTGTACTAAAAGGGCTTCTGAACTAAGTCTAAGAATACATGCTCAGTCTCCTTATTCATTTTACATATTCATTTAACCATTTATTTATCCCCATCCAATTCAAGAATATAATTATTTTAAAAGATTTCTAAGAATCCAACTGCATACACATCCACATTATGTATATGTCCAGTGGTATCCCAACCTACAGTACCTGCAACTTTTTAGAACTTTGAATAAATTCCTCCACACTTCAGGTGTATAACTTCTCAAAATGTGAAAAAATGAAACTGCATTGTCCTTTTTCTTAAAGTTCTTAACTAGGCCAAAGAAACCCCCCCCCCCCCCCAACCAAAGAAAAGGATGTGGATGTATATGCAGTTGGATTCTTAGAAATCATGATCATTTGCAATTCTACATGCCCAAGTTAAGTTAGATCTGTCATAAATTCTTTTACTTTTTTTTCTTCACAAAAATCATTGAATGACCATTGAGAAAGCTTATAAGATGGATGGCAATAAAGCAGCCATGTTCATATGCATCATCTCCAACACCCTGAAAAAATGTTGACACCAGTTTTATAGACGTGGAGATTAAATGTAAAAAGATATGTCAATGTATATATAATAATAAACTTTATCTAATTCCACTTGCAATTGTCATGCGTAACACATTCTATCAGCATAAACTTGGATTCATTTTTAAATATGGGTCATTTTCTTTCTATTTTTGTTTTATCAGGACCTTGGAGTAGGGTGTATTACCTATGAATCAATTTGCAGGTACAATAAGTCAGCTGCCTTTCTGGAAGTATATGATTATTACATACTCTAATAATGTTGAATGACTTCTGGTGGCCCCAAATCTCTGAGGTTTTTGTTGACTCAGCTCTGAGGTTTTAGTTGACACAACTGACATCCATAGCAAAGTGATTTTAGAAGGTTGCTTAATTTTTTTGAAAGCATTATTGGCATACGAAAACATGGTAGGTAACTTGATCAGCAAAAAGTAGATTTAAAATTTTTTCTTTGTAACTTTTTATAATTGTCTTCTTTATATCTTTTTATGTACAGGAAGCCATGACTGCAGTTTTGTTAAGTCATCTATGAATCAAATTTTAACTTTATTTTACTTCACAAAAGTTTTAAAATTTGAAGCTCATTCAACACTCCAAGCTATGAATTCAACTCTTTTTATGTATTTTTCCTCTTTTCATCCAAATTTAAATGTAGACATAAACTTTCTCCATAACTTTCATAGAAAATTGGATTTTTGATTCTTGCATATCTCATAAATAATCAGACATGTATCAATTGCAAATAGTTAGTAATCTTCCTTTCCCCATGAATGCTGAAGCACATTAATTTTGGAAACAGCATATTGCAACATTAAGAAGTCTTACAATATCAAAGAGACAGATTGGATTCTCCCAAATCAATACACAACAAGATTAAGAACAGAAACTATGCAAGCTATCACAAATACCAAGATTTTTGCCAAAAGGAAATTTGAGATCTCATCTTTGTCACTAGTTCAAGAAAGAGAAAAAAGTGTCTTTGCCTCCAGGAGTGTCCTTCAATCATTCTTTAGTGGTGCATGGTTGACTGGTTAGCAGACTTCATACGGGCTATGTTTGATTAGAAAAGTTTTAATCAGACAATCAAATAGCAAGCAGCTGGTTTGATGGAAATGCAGGTTGTTGGTTTGAACCGTAAGTGTTACTTTAGGCCTCAAAGAATAAGAAAACAATAGGTACTTGTTTGGACTTCTTAGGACCACAAATTGTTGGTATGAAGAATAGATGATAACAGGATACTGATTTCAACCATAACAGAAAGCTATATAATGCTATGAAATTACTGAGACCAAGATAAACATTTTTTAGAGTAGAGGGTTGCAACATTGTTAAACTTCACATATTGGCTTTTGACTAATTAAATATTCATGGTGTGGTATATAGGTATAAGGGGACCCTATGGGATCTTTTAGAAAATCCAGAGAAGGTTTGTGATTGCTATTGTCAGATTCACAAAGCAGTTCGACTCGAAGTAGCTGACATATATGAGGTGATGAAGATTGAAGTTTCAATGACAGCCTCCAGAAACAGGATACCTTCACATCAACTAGAGATGAAAACCATGCAGTTTGTCAGTGGCTTGGTGCAAAATGCAATGGAAGAACATACATAAGCACAAAACATAAATTGAAGACCCAAGGCTGCCTAGGGAGGTTTTAAATACCAGACCTTGTACTAGTATTTTACTGGTACATGTCAGTACAACATGATATACCCTTCATGCTAACACATTGTACACCTTTGCAGTCGATACAGCAGCTGTTACCATGTGTTGCTACTGTGGCATACCGAGCACTTACACCACACTGAGTCGGCACCTTGTGCCCCTACCAGCCAGGGTTGGTACTTGATATGAACATTTCCTGGAGGTAAATGTAATTGTCAACATCATGCAAATGATAGAGAGGACAAATGTATTTTAACATGCTGCAATGCATTGATAAGTCCAGAATTGTTGGTGTTGATGATTTTCATGTTTTGCTGGCAACAAGTGAATGGAACAATTTAAAGGATCTGACCAACATTCTCATTAGCTAGAACAAATGATCATTATGAAAAAAACCTGGGCGCTCTTCAAGTATTTGAGCTGGACAGACTTATTATTCAGGTGCAGAAATCATGAGTCTATGCCAGAAAAATCAGTACAAGACAGATTAGATGAGAAAGTAGTTGATATTCATGCACAAAAGCTGCAGAAGGCAGCAAAATGGAGTGCCTTTGCAGCAAATACTCACACAAGAAATCATTAAATAAAAGGAAAAGAAAATTTGGAAGAGAAGAGGTAGCATCCTTGCACTGGTGTACTCCAACTAGGGATTTTTTTTTTATTTTTTTTATTTTTTACATTTCAATGGTAAAAACAAGAGAAACCATCATGTGGAACCCCTCTTTGAAAAGAAAATCAAGCGCAGTCATGAGAGAGAGAGAAATAGGGCATACAAATGGAGAAAGACAAATAGATACCTTCCTCTCTTTCCTCCTTGTTTAGCCCACTCAACCAGGCCACTCCACAACTAAGAGTTGAATAATTCCTTATTACAGATAATAATCAGTAATCTCCACTACAGATCAGAGAGAATATCTAACCACTCAAAATAAAGAAAAAAATGAAAAGGGTACTCCTAGTTGAAAATGAACTGCGGTCCTTATGGAGTAATCAGATGCATTGAAATTTTGAAGGAAAAAAAGAATACATGGGATGTGCTTCTTTCCCGTGCACCCCAAGCTATATGCCCTATGGAATTAATCAGTATATGGAGGCCACTAGCATCTAATAGGGGAAGTTGATAAAACCATGAACCATAAAAGAGAAATGCTTGGTGGTTCTCTTCATGGATGTTATAAAAGTGGGGGTAGTGTAGTAGGACCATTGTCCAGGATGAGATTTCAATAAGGTGTACATGGGGGCTGGACTTGCCTCTTAATGAAATTAAAAGGTTTCCACACCCTTCAGTTGTACATCCTCCATATTTGGGAAGATAATTTGTGATTTCACTGCTTACCACTCTTACAAAAACTATAGACTTTGTTCCAAACACATCATTCATATCATAAGTTGAATAAAGCTACAGGGCAGTGCTCAACTACATCTAACCAAGTTTTCAACTTCGCTTGATATAAACAATTAATTATTGATATCCTTGAGAGAAGTTGGTAAATACTAATATTCTATGCCAAGTTAATTTATTGGGCATATGTATGTATGCTATATCTATAAACCCCACAACCAAACTTCATCAGATGCAAACCATGTTATGATTTGCCCCAAAACCAATAAATGACCACTAGGCAGATGGATGGTAAAGAAAGATAGCCAATATTGGCCGTATGAACTGTTTTCAACAGTGAACATACATCAGACATCTTTTACAAATATAAACATAAGTCTCACAAATTCTTATCAACATAGTCAAAACATTAATATGCATCCGATTTTACTTGAAAATGTAAAGTCAGACAAGTCATCTAGAGCCAAGAAGTGAACATACGGATCCATCGGATGTCGTGTAGTTTGGCATGTCACCAGACCGGAACTCCATATCATCCGGGATCAACTGACAAAAAAAAGAAAAGGATGATAAAGACAGAAAAAGATATTCAGAACTACTCTACAAAACGTCACCAGACTAACATATGCATGATTCCGATTCACGGGACCCCAACATTCCTTTATAATGTCAATGTTTGTCATAGTTTAATTTCCTTTATGACAAACGGTCATCATAACCATTTCATTCAGTAAAATTAGCTTTTAAATCTACTCACATGATTCGAAACGAAAATCTGCACCGGCCCAGCCTCCGCGAAGAAGCCCATCTACAAGGATGCAAGAAAAACCCCCTCAAAAACATCAGACAAAACGACATTTAACACATGGAAAGCAAAAAAAAAAGAGAAAAGAAAAAGAAAAAGCACATATACATAGTTTTAAAGAAAAAGGGCCTCTCGCCCTTATTGACCATGGTGACGATGGCTTCGAGGATCTCCCCTTTGAAGGGGCGGAAGACGACGCACTGGTACTTGACGGGGAACGTGACGAAGCCGGTGCCCTCCCGGATGAGGCCCTTCCCGATGTCCTCCACGTTCGTGATGGCCACCACGAAGCCATGCCGGCCACTGTGACACAGAAAACACTCTAATTAGGGTTAGGGTCGTCTCCCAAGTCCCAACTGGGAGGAAGAAAGGGAAACGAGAAAGCGAAGCAGGAGGAGGAGACTGAGCCCTGCAAGTGCCCTCGACATCCTTCATGAGCTTGGCGACGAGCTTGTCGCGGAGGTGGGGTCCGAAATGGCGGGGATGGAGCTGGTCGCGGAGGTGGGGGTCGCGGAGGTGGGCCCAAAACGCCGGGATGGAGCTGCATGTTCCGCTCCAGCGTCATGTGGAAGAACATGGTCCCTTCGCTTCTCTCTCTTGTTCGTAATCCCACTGGATTTTTTTGGAGGCAA
The DNA here is from genome assembly GCA_006176705.1 of Cocos nucifera. Lineage (NCBI taxonomy): Eukaryota > Viridiplantae > Streptophyta > Magnoliopsida > Arecales > Arecaceae > Cocos > Cocos nucifera. The sequence goes on from QRFJ01000416.1 coordinate 653,466, forward strand.
AAAGAGGGCTCGCGACGGTAGAACGGTTGAAGAGGAAACGATAGGAGACTGGCATTCGTAACTCCGGATCTAAATTTTGTTATGCGGACTCCTCTTAAGTTGGGTCCGATGCAAATTACGTTCTTAATTCCGCTGCTAGACCGCTGGCGTGTCTTGTCCGACTGGGATTGATACCGGTGAATTTGATTCGCGAGATTTGGAGGCAGTAATTTGGATGTACGCTTGATTCATTTTCTTTAGAGGGATGGATTGAGGCATTGTTTCATTTGAGGATCTCTCGTTGCCTCAAGAGGTAAACCTTCCTTCTCCTTTACATTTGCTTATTTTCACTTCCTAGTCAATTGATCAGCTCTTTGGTGGATTTCTTTCTTGTTTCTTCCGTGTTCTCCTTATATATTAGGGGAACGAAGAGGAAGACAATGATGCTTAGAGCATGCGGAGATAAAAGAGAGGTGAGAATATTGGGAGAATCATTATCAAACAGACCATACTGTTGATAGAGAAAAGGAAGATATGATGGCTAGGGCTATCAATTTAAGCAGCTCAAGTTTAGCTTAAACTTAGCTCAATTGTAAGATCAAAAGCTTGTTAAAGTTATCCAACTGAACTTGAACTAACTAAAGACTCAAGAATTATTTTTGAGAGATTTGAAAAGGGGGAAATAAAAGAAGGCTAAATCAAACTTGAAATTAGAGTTAGCAATTTATTCCGACCTTACTCGATCCTAATAGGATAAATTTTATCCAATCCTCAATAAATTTGAGATAGATGCAGATAATGGCAATATTTTTAAAATTGAACGGACAAAAGAATCGACAAGCTGTCTTATTCTCGAACCAATTCATCTCACCAGCTAGTCCGACCAAACTCAAAAGAAGCTATAGTTGACACTAGAGGAAAGAGATCCCCTGAAGGATCCAAAGCCATCCAAGGTTAAATAAATGGGATATTAACCAAAGGAGCATGCAAGAAGTATTGATGTTAGAGAACATTGATGCTCTTTTAGATCTCGTGCATAATCTACTAGTTAATTAAACCAAAGGAGGTCCACCTATCATGCTCTTTTTTTTTCTTTTTCTTCTCCTCTGCTCGTCACCAGTCTTTCTAGAGTTTGAGAGGGTCAAGAGAAGGCATCAAGGCAAATGACTAATAGTCTAACCCCACCTCATTGTCTTGCATAGTTTCCTAGCAAAACCGCCTCCCCTCTCCCTCCAGCCATGAATAAACAAACAATCATCAAAGAGGAGATTAAAAGATCTTCTTTTTTGAAGTAATGGAAGGAAAGTAGGAATGGCCCTCTTCACCCTTGTAAATCTATCTAGATCAGCCCATTATTTTCTTGAGCAGCCATACCATTATCTTTTCCTTCCATTTTGTTGATCTAAAGATTGATTTTGATGATGACAAAGAATTTTGAGTATAAGTTATAAAGTCTAATTAAGTTTATAAGGATGTGTAGTTTCAAAATTTCAAGTGCTTATAATCTTTCAAGTATTTTCTAACATTCTAATGAAGATCAAATCAAGTTAAAAAGACAAGTCTAGTCTATAAATTTATTTGAAAAAGAAAGTATCACAAACAGTTTTTGGCACGCATAACACGCAAACTAGACCGACTCAATTTGGAACTAAGCTGATCTAGACTCGGTGATAGTAAAAGACAGAAAGTACAAAAAGTCAAATTTTTAAGATGCAGGGGACTGAGTCGATCCAGCTAAAAGCTGAGCCGACCCAGTCAAAAACTGAGCCGATCCAGTCAAAAACTGAGCCGATCTAGTGACTGTAATGACTAGTTTTCTGCACTACTTCAAATGGCTAGTTTTTCACTCCAACGGCTATTTCAGCTCTTCCAACAGCCAGAACTTCTTCTCTAGCCACTTTTAAACATATAAAGAGCTAGAAACTCAATGAAAAAAAGTAAGAAAGTAGATTAAAAAAAAAAAATATTAGACTGAGTGAGGTTTATTGAATACTAATGGGAAAGAAAGAAACGAGAGAAATTAGTGCACAGAATTAAGAGCTTTCAAAGAAAATCATCTCCAACTTTATCCTCATCCTCTCAAGCATTAATTGAAGAGAAGTGAAGCATCACAAGAGCAATCTTTCAGCATCTTCTTCAAGCTTCAAAAAAGTTTTTATTTTCTATTTCTTTTGAGTTGAAATTGTATATCTTATATTTTATTTCTTTACAAGTTTCTTTGAGGAAAAGAAACTTAGGGATTAAGCCCATCCAAGCCCGTAATTGGATATTGTATAGATTTTGGTTGGTTGGCCTGAAAAACTAAATGGATTGTTAGTAAATCCAAAAAACTAACAGTGTAAGATTTTGATTGGTGCTTCTAGAAAAACCAACTAAATTTATTTGTGAGCCCAGGAAAATAAATACACTATAATCAAGGATAGATTATAGTAAAATTTTTAAAGAGAGCTTGGAGAGTGGACGTAGGAGCGGATTGCTTCGAACCACTATAAATCTCTTTATCTTTATGGTGTGATTACTTGATTTACTTTCTTACTTTACTTATTTATTTTACATACTTATATTATCTCATTGCTTTTAATTTCGCTGCTACATATTGCATATTCACCATAAATATTCTAGTTTATTTAATTTAGAGCACATACTTATTTATAATTAAAATTTAGGCAAAAATTTTATAAAAACCTAATTCACCCCCCTCTTGGATTGCTACCTCTGGGCAACACATTTATATACTTAAATTAAATTAAGTCAATTAACAATCTAATTACTAATTGATCCTCTTACAATACTTGCACTAAGTCAAACATCAATCGTATTAATTATTTGACCTTAGAACGATTCTAAATCATTGATCAACCATTCAATCAGATCGAGATCTCTTATATGTATGATTCCATAGGTTCGAACCTAAGCTGACAGCATAGAAATAAATTTTTGTACCAATTGAAATGACCATCTAGCAATGATATCCGATGGTCGGATAGGTCGAATGTATAAAGCAACACTCTTAGAACCTATGTGGATATAGTTTTCGTATAATTCATCTTCTTGATCTTAATGCTCATAAGATGATTCAAAGTTTAACTATCAATCCTGATTAGATCATCCACATTATATTTCAAGATACTAAATCTATCTCATAGATTATCCTGACGAAGATTTTGCTAAATTAAAATACAATGATGCATTTTCTTCAAATTCTTGGAGTGATCAATCCCATCTTGATCATACACCGACTTCACAAGTACTTAACTGTGCCTAAAAATCTTCACTGAATTAAAAATTTAGGTAGTCCGATTCAATTAGGTTCAAAAAAATCATGCTAGCACTCGATTGAACCTAACGTTCTTCTTTTGCTATCATAAATAAGTTGTCCTGACTGAGCCAAAGAAGTTTGTGCTCAATCAGAGGCCTTCATATGGTCTGACTGAAGGTTGTCCAAGTCAAAAAAGGTTGTCTTATTTTGTAAGACATTAGACTTTAGTCAAAAGTCTACCTTTGACTGGTCAAATATTGACCATTGACACTTTGACTTTTGACCACATATCATGCACCTATTGAAAAGCTGGTGGAGGCCTGTCCCCCTGTCAGAACCTAGTAAGAAAGAGGGTGCACGCCATCCTTGGCGTGTGCCCAAGTTGGAGGCGCCTAGGAGTCCCTGTTGGACATGGACTCCATCTCATTTTTGGATTTCAATTAGAGTTCTCCTAAGAACCAACTTTGACTGATCTTAGGCGCCCTCTAAGGAGGAATCCAGGGGACTCTATTTTCACCAATCAGATTTAGATCTGATTTCACAAAGGGTTATGATTGGTAATCAGATTTAGATCTGATTTCACAAAGGGTTATGATTGATTGGGAAGAAGAGAAGTTGGATCACAGACAGTCTATAAATAAGATCCTGCGCCCAACCCAGATAGTAATTAAAAGTGATTGAAAGCAATCACAATTTTCCACACCCAAGGCTGCCTCTCCCCTCTTCCTCCATGCCAAATCACCTTCTCTCCTTCCTCTCCACGTCCAAAAGGAGTTTTGGATTTTTGGTTGGTGCGATCTAGATTAAAGAAAGGCGACTGAAAGCTAGAAGGCTGCACTGCTGCAAAGGACGACTGCTGATCTTCAAAAGAAGTTTTGAAGATCCTCTAGATCAGATCCAGATCTAATTTTAGAGACGTGATAGAGAAGAAGAGGATCTTCAGATCCAGTCTGAGTGGATACTGGTAGAGGCCAGGCACTTGCGTGGTTAGATCCAGAACCTTTCGCTGCATACAGGATCATCAATGGGTAATAGGATTACCCATATCAAGGTAAATTAAATTTGATTTAATTTATCTAGATTTTATTTCTAAAATAATAATAATCAGATCTAAAATATCTTAGATCTGATCTAGATCAAAGAAATTTTTTTTTTGAAATATAGCTCTTGATCTGATCAGATCTGAACGAACCTGATCTAGGAAATCAGGATTTTCCTTCAACTAGTATCAGAGCCAAAGTTCTAAAAGTATTTAGATCTAATTTTAAATTTATTTTAATTAAAAATAAATAATTTCAATGTCACATGAGATGTGATTAAATTTGAAATCTAAAAAAAAATTAAAATTAAATGATTTGGATCTAAGATTAGGAAATATGCATGACTAGTTCTAAAATAGAATAGTTCTATAGAACAGTCTTGCATGTTTTTGATTTAATTTGATTAAATTATATTTTAGATCTATTTATTTATTATTTTTTAATATTATAATGGTTATAATGATATCTAAAAAATTATAAATAAAATTATTTAATTTTAAATATCATATGAGATATGATTGATGCATGTCTAGACTAGTTGTAGAATAGTTCTACATAATTATCTAGATTAGAATTTATTTTGATTAGATCAATTTAAATCTAATTTTTTAGATTATTATGAGATAATTTAGATCTGAAAATATGTATGATTCAATACATGAAATGTATGCAAAATATGCCATGATTAGATCTAATTTGTATATGAGATATATGATATAGATCTAAAACTATTTTGTAGTATTGCATGTTCCTGATTAAGGCGTTCCTCTTGGCCGTCCGATCATAAGAATGAAGAAAGATTTAAAGGCCCTCTCTTTCCATTCGATGGGGTGTTCTTATGATGTGTAGGGGTGCTGCGTGTTCATCCTTAATCAGAAATCCAAAACTTACTTTCTGCAAAACCCTAGATCCTGAAATCCTAGGATTTATGATGCATATTTTGTTTACGAACCCTACTTAATTAAAAATTAAGATTATGGAATATCAATTAGGTCTAAAATTGAGAATTTTAGATCTAAGACATATTCATAATATTGGGTTCGGGCTTGGGTAGCTCAATTAGGTCTAAGCGGTTGATCAAACCAAATCAAGAGTTGGTTAGATGGGATCAACAATGCTTAAATTGACCGACCTAATAGGATTAAGTCTGGGTCAAGATCGAGTCATGATCAAGCAAGACCTAATTAGGCTCAAAGGTTAGAGTCTGGATTGTAGGCTAACCCAAGTGGTTCTGGCTCAACAATTTGGTGTCTAAGATAAGTTTGGCACATACGACCGACTGGTTTTTAATTGGAAGCTACTCGATCTGAATGCGTTCTTGTACGAGTTAATGACATATTCCTTCCACTGGTCTCACTTACCTGGCCATATCTATTGACACAGTTCTGATCTGAGGTGGTCAATAATCCGAGCTAACCCATGCCACTAGGTTAGTCATAATTGTTATGGCTATGACAAGTCTAGTTTAATGAGACCTGAATCAATTCTCCCTAAGAAAAGATTAAGTCTGAGGTCTTCCACCATTGTAGACGTGCGGGCCCTTCCCGGGGTTGATTGTTCTTGGCTGGATACAGTGGCTCAGTTGCACCGGGAAGACGCAACCATGTCTATTAGGCATTGGATGCTATGGGCTGGAGGATGAGTTGGGCTCAATATTCTTAGATGTTAGATACTGTAATATATGACTTGATCAATTTATTTAAGAATTTTATTTTTAAACAAATTAGCTCTCATATTTTCTCGGAGTCCCTACACTCCCTCTGTAGAGATGCAAAAATCTCCATGATAATGATTTTTAGTGGATGGTGCGGTCTCACCAACTGACTCATCACCTCACCTAACAGTTATTGGTGATGGGTTAGCCAATGAGTGAAAACTCTTGTTCAATGATTCTTTAATCATGGTGCACCCAGACTTGGTCTCTAATTCATGAATCTCACCGTATTCAGAATATTGATCCACTCCTTAGTTAAGTCAGACCCACCATTTGCATAGACTGAATTTCTAATTGAGTCTCTCACCGTATCCAGA